>JAYMFT010222668.1:0-11325 GCA_038088735.1 Panulirus argus | reverse complement strand
TATATATATATATATATATATATATATATATATATATATATATATAGCGTTAATGGGAAGGCCTTGATTAGGGCCTTAGCTGCCCGTGCCGTCTCAGCTAACATAGAAAAAAAAAAGAAAATGCAAACTAAAAAGTGTCTGACTAAGGATATGAAACCAAGGAGCTACAATGTATATCAGCTTTCGTTCTAAATTGCTACATTAAATATCCTGGTCGGACTATCAAAGGAAGGAGGATACTGTAATTGGCGTCTTTGGCGGATAATATTAAAGAATTTTCATCTTCAAGAGGCACAAATTTCAGCTGGAGTTAAGATATAATGTTTCCTGTTTTCGTGGAGGTAAAAATGGATACATTACTAAAGTTGAGGAATCTAAGTTCCGCACACGTTAAATGAAAACATTTCAGCAAATGTCTATTCACTTCTTTCAATCCTCATTTCAGCAAATGTCTATTCACTTCTTTCAATCCTTACTTCTCTATCGTATCATCTCGCATGCAAGGCTACCACACTGCTCTAGGTTTAGCTACAACTGCGAGTCTACTTTAACAGCGTCGACAGGTTTCCTCTCGTATGGAGCGTGAACACAGTGTTCTCACTGAATATCGTCACTGTTGTATGTGACATTCGTTGATACCGGTGACGAAACGATCAACGACTATTGTCTTTACTGGTCAACGAGGACTTTTAATCTAGATAATGATGACAGTGAGTGAATATCGACACTACGATAGACATTAAACTACAGTACACTGCTTTTACCAGTGTGAGTAAGAATAGTTGTACTGTTCCCTCTAAAGGCTAACTGCACTGTTACCTGTATGGGCAAGCTATCAAGATAGCACAGTTTGCGAGGAGCTCCGAGAACCAGTCAATCGGGAAATGACTAAATCTGTATTCAGTATGACATGAGAGAGTATTCCAAAAGACTCTGCTTTCAACCCAGAGTTTTCTTTCATACCGCAGAAGTTTTAAGCCTTGGCTTTGTTTTTGACCACAGGCATTTGATAACATTATATGTAGAGACCAAATCATCTGAAAACAACCTTTCCTATAACTGATATTCGGTGTTCCATACTAAGACGAAAAAAGATATTTCATCACCCTCATTAGTGCTAGATGTATGCTACACATGACTTTGACGAGTGAAAAGAAAATTTCTTCATATTTTGAATAGATCATTAAACTAATCATAGTTCTGACTTCATTACTATCTGCCTTTACCAATGATTTTAATAGAATCATACAACGTAAGTGATTGATCAGAACAAATGTAATAAATCAATTCAGTATCGAGTTTATAGATAAGTCTGTCGGGAAGAAGTAGCCTCAATGTTCTGTAATCTTGTTTGCATGTGTAAGAACCACACGTCCTTCTCCCACCCACAGAGTCTCCTTCTTTGCCCTCCTCGGTAATATAAGTCCTGGTGTATGATACAACAGGGGTTCTCTCCTCGTTATATACCCCCGAGGAAGTATTTCATACTCCTATACCAGCTGGTGACTACTTTCCGCATAAGAGTCTTACAGACGAATTTGCTATTTTTGTGCAATATCTAGTTTGGTTTTCAGCTTTCGTTCATGTTGACGTTTTTGACACCTGCTGGATATATATAAAACGGAAGACGGTGAGGGACGCGTATTTTCTGAAACAAATATAAAAGTTCAAAACCTGGATTTTCATAAAGTTATTATAATGCTTACTGGTGGGTACAGATCATCCCCACACACAAAGTGCTACCGCCTCTCTGATCTTCTCCTGTGTTTTAACATTCAAGTAAAAACAAGCGTGGCATTTATTCTTCATCGATGATTATGACTGGTATCTTCATCTTAGATTTCAGAAATCATCTATGTTCCTCTCTGCCATGTGACATGTAAAACTTCAAGACGCTTGAGAATGTTAGAGAGGTATGAAGAGTGGTTTTGTAAATGGGTTTCATTCAAGAGGTATAGGATGAGAATTGATTCCTTTTTTTTTTTCCTTCGAAATGCAATATCATATGAGTTTTGAATCTTACAGCTTCTGAATACTTCATGGAAGGAAAAATACACTGAACTTACACGATGTTTCATCCTCAGGAGCATACTGTACTTCCCTTTGAAATACGACATTAGGATGTACTTTAGCAATAATCAGATGAGGCGGGAAGATGCTTACTGGCATCTGAAACAACGTGCGTTAGTGAAAAATGTTGATTTGAGAGGATGACGCCACTAGCCTCGGTGCCAGTCACTTATATTTTGAGTTTAAACTAAAACTTTTTACCCTTGATGTCAAGTCCACATGCCATCCAAACTCAAATCTTGTAGGGGGACGCTCTAGCATGTTCAGATTTGTTTTCCATCCAGCCTTAAAATACTGGAAAATACGAAAGAAAAGAAAAGAAAACTTTTAGATATCTATTCATCAATACAATAATGATCATCTTTCTACGGTTTATGATGGTATTTACTCATGCATCAAGTACAGTTTACATCATGATGTATTTAAGTACCAGACATTTCAATTATCTTGTTTTCTATTTCTCATTAAATGAAGATGAGATTCTAATCGCCATTGTCATTGTTAACGTTATTTTCCTGACTGGACAGAGCTTTTTGTAAAGTAGAAGAACCAACGTCTATCACTGTTTCCATGACAGCTGTATACAATAGCGCATGCAATCTGAGCTGCACAACAGATGCATCTGCTAATGGAACTTAGCTGGAATGAGTTGCATGAATATTTTATCACGTTTAGAACACTTGAGGGAAGTAATTGTGTACCAGAATTCATTCCAATTAGAACTGGAGATTTTACAGTATCGCTTTCTGTCCATTCATGCTTCAAATAATCTAATTCTGGGAATATGACATTAAAAGCATTGTGCTCTGATTTTGCTTTGATAATGGGCACACTCGACATTCTCCCCGTAAGACCTATTTGTTGAACAGAGGGATGATAACAATGGAGAACTCCTTCTGGTATATCCTCTCTTTGATGTCCACGACCTGAATATATACATAGAGACATAATTGATCTCTTACGCTCGTAACAGCCGCTTATGAAATGGGATCGCCTCCATGACCACCTCTATCATTTTGGCATTGATATCAGCGGTGCAAGTTAAATTGTGACCTGCCTTCAATTTATGGACAGCCTTTCCTTAGCTTGTGCCATACATACATATGTGCAACAATGTCACAGGCAGATATGGTATGAGCAGCAATTAGGCTTGACACTATATCCTCCCTCGTGTTTTTACCACATCTGTGACCTGTCGGTCGCCACGAATGGTCTTCAGCGCCAAGCGTCCAGTGATGTTCCCGTCGAGGTAATGATATACTAAAAATACAAATATGTCTGAGTCACCAGAAAGAACGCGTCCTCAGGAGCAAAGGTCTTTTGTCATCACGTCTGTGACCTGCTGTTTCATAACGAGAGACTCATTTCTGAAGTTCTCAAAATCTGGTCTCTCAATGGTACATCTATCATTTACCTGAAGAGGCGTGCCAGCTGCTGTGTTCACATCAACTGTGTTATTCAGGTGTGTTTGATGCAGTTCTTTGTGTGTCTTTGCATATGACCTATTTTTGGCTTGATACGTTGGCCTCAACAACATTTCTTGGTGAAAGTGCTGTCTATCTGATCAATTTATGAAGAGGTTCTTTGGTTTTATTTCGGCCTGATCCTGTTGCTGACTTTGTACTAAAGTCAAAATATCTCTAAGTGCCGAAAAAATTATCGGGATTTTCATGTTTTTAACGATGTAGTCTATCAAATTAGTAGCAAAGTCTTTGACTAGGACGTTTGCAAACCAATTCATGACCTACAGAACCGTACATCCAACTTGGATGGAGATGATCGCGCGTCACCTGAGTCAAGGAACATAGATACTGAGAGTGGTGCTGGTTCCTCCTAAAGTACTTCAGACAAGAGAACGTCTCGAGGCAACTGCAGGACAATGATTGTAAATATATCAAAATAGTGTCATAGACATGAGAGTCACTAACTGTCATGCCTTTCTCAATGTCTTCGGTGTCACTCGCAATTTAGTCTGGGAACTATGAAACCCACTGGGAAGAGTGTTCTTTACAACTGGGCATTTGTGTGCAACCCAGTTCATATGTGTTATCAATATTCACATTTTCTGATGCTTTCTCTTTCCAGTGACGAGGTTCGCTGGATTATTAAGCTGTTCCTTCTGGCTTCGTGGTGGGATACATGTGCTTAACCACGTAGTTTCTTCTTAGTCAGACTCGTTTAATATTACACTGCCAGCTCCTTTTTCTTATGATGAGTAACTGCCTTTCTTCTCATGTTCTTTCTCACATCCAGGAATCTAGTTCAATTTAGGCTTGAAAAAATTGTGCAGACTCAATGGCCATCGCTACACAGCCTCCTGGTTTAGTGTGACACCTAACATATTCGTGTGGCCATGTCCGTACCTCATGATCGTTTGCTGTATCATCTTATCGGACAAGGCTTTTCTTATATACCACCTAATCTATCAAGATATATGGTTCATACATGCATCCCTCTAAGAATATTCTTCAGTACCGTACTCTTTGACCATTTGTAATATTCGCATTATGGGTAGGACTCATTGATAGTAATCATTATTAACGTTATACCTGCATATATTTTACGACAAAACGTGGGACATGACCAACATGTCCAACAGCACAACATGTTAATAATACACTAATACGCCAGAAACGGAACAACAACAAAATAAAAAAGACCAAATGTCGTGACGTCGCCAAAGTATGAAATATAAAAAAGAAATCTCCCAAAACTTACAAAGTGACACGCTGGATTATCCTAACTGGTATATCACGGGAGAGCAAATACCAGAAGATGAATGTCTTCACGAATACAGGGTTCACTGAAAGAGGAAAAAATTAAGAAACAATTTGCTCTCAGATTACACTCAGAAACCGTCAAAAAAAGAAAAAAGAAAAAACATATAAATGCGAACCTCTCCACTTCCTTAAAATTTCTTGACGAAGTAAGTGTTCTTGGAGGAGTCTTATCTTTTTTCATACGGCTTGACTGAGATTAAAGGACCACGTAGACGCTGTCATTAGACTCATTATCCGCTTGGAATCTTGCCCCAGTCAGCTGGTTTTTCTCTCCAGCAGAAATTACAGTGAGTTCCCAGAGTCGTCACTCTTATTTTCCGTCCGAGAAGATTTTACTTGGAAAAAAAAAAGAAAAACTTCTGGCTTAACTTAACACTGCGATATATCGTTAACTTCTATGAAATATGAGAAATTCTATCCAGTTCTGTTGCCTCTCCTCTTGCCACGCCCTGAGGCGTTCACTTTCGGGAAAACTTTTAACGATGTTGGGTTTGTGGTAGAGTTTCCACCCATTATATATATACTGTGGAGAAAGGATCATATTTTCAACTCGTTCCGAAAAAAGAAGCGGAGAACTATGTTTATCCTATTTTCTACTCTTTTTTTTTCCACTTCTTTATGTAACGTAAAATATAGCAGGACAAGAAATAGAAAATGGAAATTATTCCTGTGTATTTCTAAAAGCAAATGAAGCGTAAAGTTGGTTGTGTAAATCCGTGAACATCTTTACATACGTGTATTAGAATATCTGTTATTCTGGTCTCATGAAAACAAACGTGACAATCATGAAATGGACTGTAATTTGGCTGATCATATGAACACTTTTTTTTTTATTTGTCGAATTATAAGACAATGCAAGATTTCTTTTTAGGGTTTGATGGCATGAAGGATGTATTGATTGCCTTTCGCTGTCCGAGTAGCGTCCTTGTTATCGGCAACACAACAGTCCTCTGGTCATAGGTGTGGTTTGCACCTTACAGCGTTGCTATGGTACAACATCCCCATTATTCACTGATGCAGCTTTGTAGTCTGTTGTATGATACGTGCGAGGTGCAAAACCCCGTCGTTCAATATTCTGGTGCATCTTACACTGTCGTCTGACACACAAGATCCAGCGTTTCACATGTTGAGGTGAAGCTAACACACTACTCCTACCATATGCACGGCACCCCATGTTTATGCAGTGAGGTGGGGGCATACCCCTTCTTCCGAGGTGTACAGTTCCGCTGATACTGGGGGTGACACGCAACTTGCACCGTTGGGCTGAAAAACACCATCCTCCCTAACCAAACACAGACTAGCTAGCAGTTCTTGAGGCGTGCGTAGTGGATGGGTAAGAAGGGGAAGCAACGAATAATGCACCCGAGGGGACGAGTGCATCACTGAATTGTTTTCAACCAATATAGCAATGGCAACTCATTACATAATTGACCAATATTCAGTCCTCTCGGATCTCATAATGTTGACATAGGCCTATTTCTTGATTCATTAACGATTATGACACGCAGTCAGAGATTAGAGAGCATTTCATCCTCTTATTTGTCATCTTTCGTCTTATAAAGACACTACTTTCATGGTACATGAGTATTCTGCTTTTGTCACCATCAGAGATAAGATATGGCGCTTCCTCGCATGTTTGGCGACGCTGTTTAGTCATCGGGAGTTGCTGTCACGCCTCAGGAAGCACTTTTAAAATCGTCTCAAACACTGCGGAATGAGTCAAGCGGCACTATATTACGACGCGCCAGTGCATCAAGTACCAGGTAGTGCTGTGTCATACGTCAGTCAGACCTTTCTTTATGTCATACAATTATGCTTTGAGCGTGAGACTGTAAGTATCATTCCCCAGTGCAGCGCTACGTCGCACACACCGGGCAACGCTGCGTCACTCGTAGTAAATCATGCAAGAATAAATTACAGTTCAAACCTCACTGTTACTCGTCACACAACTGTTTTTGTGTGCGACGCAGCGTGCGTATAGGCCTTTGTCAGACAACAGTTCAGTGACCTTAAGGTAACATCTAATTACGTGACAAAACGTCATGTCATTCGTCAGACAGTGTTGCATCAGGCAGCACTGCTTCATATTTTTCAGGCGTTGAAGAATGGCTGGTGTTCAATCAATATATGCTGCTCCGTGCGAATTACAAATCTATACTACACGCTAGAGAGCACTGAGGAGGTTTGAATTTTCTTCAGGTAGGTGGATGTAGATTGATAGTGACAGTCTTAATGACTCTAGCAGTTGGTATGCCTAAAGCCCAAACAAGCAACGAACCTGAAGCACCGTGTTCCGCATCAAAAATCGTTGTCAGCAGCATATTATGAAGATAAGGGAATCCGCTGAACTAGTGGCTGCCAATGGTTTTAAGTCCTGGGGTACGTGTACCAACGGTTGAGAACGATTGCAGTGTAAAAAGTACATTTTTGAGAAAAATGCATTATTCTAGTCATGCTATTCAAAGGTATTACTGCTTTCAGTTATAAGTTTCTATCTGTGTAATGATAAACAGACTATATCGCATACTGTTACGCACATCGGTATACGCCAGCCCGCCTTGAGCACGAGTGCTGCAACTTCCAGCATCTCGTCCGCTGATACTGGACGACCGGTGAATGGGTAAGGCCTACTTTGCCTTCCATATGTAGATTCTGTGCGTGTCAGAAGCAGCAGCGTGGTTGGTGACTTTATCGAAAGGAGAGTGTACTGTTATCGAAAGAAACTGTATTGGTAAGGCAAGTAATTTCCCACCTGAGGTGCAAATGTATATACCCACTTTTCATCATTATGTTATAAAGTTAGGTAATGTTATATTTAGGTGTGTGACTCATCCTCGGGACCTCTCACACCGACCTCCGTACCCGTGTCCTTCAACAAGAAATACCCATATCCCAGGGTATGGAACAAGCAACATTAGGGGAGTTCGTATATCTGATAAAGCATCAACGTTTTGTTAACAAACTTGACCCCCTTGCCCTGCGCCGCAATGTTGGTTCACTTTCCCTATTCTGTAGGTATTGCTCTGGCTTTTGCTACCGAAAGCTGGCTGCTTGTGTGCCCCCACCACTAGTTAGACCACGGAATACTCGGCAAGCTGCTGCGTTACATGATTATTGTGTGGCCATCGCCAACTCAAGGGTGTGCCGTTTTGATAACAGCTTCTTTCCCAACACGTCGAAGCTTTGGAACTCTCTACCTTCTCATGTCTTTCCCAGTAACAGTGACCTGGCTCATTTCAAAAAACAGGTCTTTCACTGTCTCAGAAATTCATAAATACTTTCCGTCTTTTTTTTTCCCCCGTTTCTCAATTCTCTCTATATTTCGATTAGGGCCCGGTCTTGATGTGGACTTTTGTCCGTGACTGAAGCCTTCAACAGAAAAAAAAGTAAGAAAATTTAAGAAGGGAGAAAAATCATTCATCCAATAGGACTATAAAATGATTATCATTTCAATAACCTATAAAACTGATGAGTTTCTAATCGTTCCATCAGTACTGTTTTCGTAACTGAAATCATATAGTTAGAAAAAAATTTGGCAAAGGTCCCATTTCACTCTCTTTCTTTACTGTTCCCTTGGGTTTCAATTTCTCACGAAAACGATTCTTGTCGTTTACTTTTCCCGGTTTATCCCACCCATCAAGACATAAGCCCTCTCCTTGTGGAAGTTATCCCTGCCGATCTCTTTCTGGTTTACTCGGACCGTCTTACAGCCTGTCAACCCACAGCTGAAAGATGATATTCGTTGCTCATTTTCACCTCGAAAAGCCATTACTACGAGGAATGTGGAGTAGTGCATCTGCAGGGTTTCACCGCTTACTGTTACGCTATGAAGACAGATAGCAGTATGTCAAGTACATATTATCATCATCATAAAGTATTTCTTTAATAGCGTGACTGATTGGTAGAAATAAGAATAACTGTGCTCATGCTACATTATTCAAAAACCCCGAGTTTTGTTAGTAAAACTGGGAGCGTATTTACCTAAGAGTACTTACGAAAATACTTTACCAAAAGGCAGGGCTAGTGCGTAGCGCTCACCACAGGATAGTGTAGAAGTACGAAGATGAGTTATGAGAGGTACGTGTTGTCAAGCGTTATGTATAAAAAGGAGAGACTGTATGTTTGTGGACTGAGAACCAGCAGCCCATGTGTGGGTGAGGTAGAGAGAGAAAAGGCAGCTACCTGCGACAAAGGAGAAACACTTGACAGCCAATGAAGTGCTGACTCACTGCACAGCCGTCATTAAGAGAGAGAGAGAGAGAGAGAGAGAGAGTAGCAATGAAGTATCCTATCCATTCCTAACTGCACCCAGGACTTAATCCCTATTTTCTCCTCTATGTCTCACCTCAGCCCCAATGGTTCCATCATTTGTCATGCTCATTCCCGGGTGCCTAAAGCACTCCACTTCCTCCAGGTCCTTCCATTTCAGATTTACACTCAAGCAATTCTGCTCCTCATTATTTTGTTTCTGTTCACATTTACAGGTTTGTGGCTTCTGGGATGGAAAAGTACATCTGGGGCACAGAAACTTGGATAGTAGGTCTGGAACTCCAGAGATGAGAGAGAGTAGGTCTAGAACTCCGGGCTGGGAGTGTAGGACTGGGTTTCCTGAGCTGGACGAGCGTATCAAGGGCTCCGAGCTCGTGACGATACCGATGGAGAACATATCTTACGGTAAATAAAAAAATCCTGCAAATGGACTGAGAGAGTTGTTGCAACACTATACCAGAACGACTGAGTAGCACACGATGTTTGTTCCAACACCAGCAATGACTAAGCCCGATGTTCATAATGTATGCTGAGAATGTGGCTATAAGTCCCACAAGTGATTGCTTATGAAGACATTCGGCTATTGAGAGTCATATCTTTAATGTATCTTATGTGAACTTCATAGAATTTGGAATCCTAGTACATTCTGTGCCCAGCTCGCCCGGGAAATGATAAAATGGAAGGAAGTCTTTTTATTTTTTTCCCCCACCCGTCTGACTTACGACATACACTACAGGTGGGACCGCTGCCGCGGCGACCGGGGTGTGTTGGGTCGGAGGGAATGTGGGTAGGAGGGAGTGAGGGAGGAAGACATGGAGAGAGAAAACCTTTTTAAGAGCAGTGAGTATGTGAGTTAGCATCAAAATCCACCAATGTTTTCACATACAGCTTTTCACTAAAGTAAATATCTCGTTTTCCGTCCGTGCCGGGACGTGGGAGATGATCGGATTATAAAAGAGGATGATATGATTTGAAATGAATAACGACAGTTGGCAAGAATCACAGTCATTAATACTGATAAAGATAAGAGTCAAAAGGCAATACAAACAGGTGCAAAATCTTTTTAACAACTCTCCTGGTGACCGACTTGTGAACTACAGAGGTCGTATGGCTGCATGAAAATCGGTTTTGGTTTACATTGGCAAATATGAACCCCTTGGCAATTCGGTTATCAGGAAGTCGGATACCAGGGTGTTTGTTGCATACAAGAAAATGTCTTTATCGCAACCTCTGGAGGGCAAAGAATTGCAAAATGACGACAGAAATCGTTATGCATTTGTGTTTCTGACAAAGATACTGATGTCTATTACTTCCAGCTCTTTGCCAACCAGAGGTTGTGAAAAAAAAATATATATTTTCTGGTATGCAATAAAAGAACCTGGTATACAACCTCCTGTAACCGAACTGTCAAGTGTTTACGAATGTAAACCAAAACCAGTTTACATTCTCTATCTTATGAGGCAGTCACCTGGAGAGATGTGACCACAGTTTCCATCTGTCTTTATTGCATTTGACTCTTGCCTTACCAGTGGTAATGATTGTGATTCTTGCCAACTGTCGTCATACAATTCTAATCGTATCATCCAGGTATAAAGCTCTTAATTAATCCAGTCATCTCCACGTCCCAGTACGAACGGATAACAAAGCCTTCACTGTACTGAAAAACAGTATTTGAAAAATCTCTGGAATTTTGTACCAAATCAGTCCAATAAGATTATATTATCTATTTCATGAATTTAATTCCCCAGAGAGATCATGGCTTTCGGCAGCTTAAATACAAAAGCGATTTGGGATATACTGATAATTGGTTGACCCATAAAGGTGACCACGAGTTGCAGAGTCGGTGTGTCCATGAGTCGCCGGCAGTGAGTGGCTGATACAGAAGTCATTAGAGTTAGTCCGGAAGTGTATCACTTGAAAGGAAAATGGATGAGCAGTGCATACATATTCGCCATTTCCCGCTTTAGCGAGGTAGCGTTAAGAATAGAGGACTGAGCCTTAGAGGAAAAAATACTCACTTGGCACACTTCTCTGTTCCTTCTTTTGGAAAAGTGAAAACAGGAGGAGAGGATTTCCTAGCCCACGTTCCCTCCCCTTTTAGTCGCCTTTTCCGACACGCAGGGAATACGTGGGAAGTATTCTTTGTCCCCTATCCCAGGAATAATATATATATATATATATATATATATATATATATATATATATA
>JAYMFT010222657.1:0-11325 GCA_038088735.1 Panulirus argus | reverse complement strand
CAAGGGTGTGCCGTTTTGATAACTGCTTCTTTCCCTACACGTCGTAGCTCTGGAACTCTCTACCTTCTCATGTCTTTTTTTCACTTTTTCAAAAATTTGTAAATACTTTCCCTTTCTGTTTTTCCAAATTTCTCAACTTTCTCTATATATTCAATTAGGGCCCGGCCTTGATGTGGACTTTTGTCTGTGACAGAAGAAGAAGAAGAAGGGCAGGGAACGTGGGAGAGGGATTTAGAAGTGGGAGGACGGATGGCAAAGTGTAAGGAGGGATATGGAGGTGGGAAGAGGGATGGGGAAGTGGGTGGAGGGTTGGGGAAGTGGGAAGAAGGACGGGGAAGTGGGAAGAGGGATTGAGAAGTGGGAGGAGGGATGGGGAAATTTGAGGAGGGACTGGGAAGTGGGAGGAGGGACGGGGAGGAGGGAGGAGAGACGTGGACGTGAATGGAGGGATGTGGAAGTGGGAGGAGGGATGGGGAAGTGGGAGGAGGAACGTGGACGTGGAAGGAGGGAGGGGGAAGTGGAAGGAGGGAGGGGGAAGAGGGACGCGGAAATGGGAGGAGGGATGGAAAAGATAGAGGGGAGAGGGGAAAGTGGGATGAGGGACAGGAAAGTGGTAATAGGGAGGGGGAAGTGGGGTTAATGAAGTTGGAAGTGGGAGGACAAACGATGAAGTGTCAGTTTCGCGGAGAAGAATGACGGGGAAGTGGGAGAAGTGATGTAAACTATGAGTAGGGACGGGGAGGTGGGAGGAGGAAATGGGAGATGGGAGTAGGGATGGGGAGGTGCACTGATCCCTTAGGAGCATCAAACCTTCAGGTGCACTGAGTCCCTAGGCGCATTAAGCCTTCAGGTGCACTGAGCCTTAGAAGCATCAAACCTTCAGGTGCACTAAGTCCCTAGGAGCGTCAAACCTTCAGGTGCACAGAGGCAATAGGAGCATCAAATCTTCAGGTGCACTGAGCCCTAGAGGCATCAAACCTTCAGGTGCACTTAGCCCCTAGAAGCATCAAACCTTCAGGTGCACTAAGTCCCTAGGAGCGTCAAACCTTCAGGTGCACTGAGCCCCTTGGAGCATCAAACCTTCAGGTGCACTGAGTCCCTAGGAGCGTCAAACTTTCAGGTGCACAGAGCCACTAGGAGCATCAAAACTTCAGGTGCACCGAGCCCTAGAAGCACCAAACCCTCAGTGCACAGGTGCACTAAGTCCCTAGGAGCGTCAAACCTTCAGGTGCACTGAGCCAATAGGAACATCAAAACTTCATGTGCACTTAGCCCTAGAGGCATCAAACCTTCAGGTGCACTTAGCCCCTAGAAGCATCAAACCTTCAGGTGCACTCAAACCTTCAGGTGCACTTAGCCCCTAGAAGCATCAAACCTTCAGGTGCACTAAGTCCCTAGGAGCATCAAACCTTCAGGTGCACTGAGCTACTAGGAGCATCAAAACTTCAGGTGCACTGAGCTCTAGAAGCATTAAACCTTCAGGTGCACTAAGTCCCTAGGAGCGTCAAATCTTCAGGTGCACTGAGCCACTAGGAGCATCAAAACTTCAGGTGCAGAGAGCCTTAGAAGCATCAAACCTTCAGGTGCACTAAATCCCTAGGAGCGTCAAACCTTCAGGTGTACTGAGTCCTTAAGAGAGTCAAACCTTCAGGTGCACTGAGTCCCTAGGAGCGTCAAACCTTCAGGTGCGCTGAGTTCCTAAGAGAGTCAAACCTTCAGGTGCACTGAGCCCTAAGAGCGTCAAAGCTTCAAGTGCACTGAGCCATAGGAGCATCAAACCTTCAGGTGCACCGAGCCTCTATGGGCGTCAAACCTTCAGGTGCACTGAGCCCCAAGGAGCGTCAAGCCTTCAGGTGCACTGATCCCCTAAGAGCGTCAAACCTTCAGGTGCACTGATCCCCTAAGAGTGTCAAACCTTCAGGTGCACTGATCCCCTAAGAGTGTCAAACCTTCAGGTGCACTGATCCCCTAAGAGCGTTAAACCTTCAGATGCACTGATCCCCCATGAGCACAGAGCTTTCTGGTGCACTAAGCCCCAGGAACGCTGAGCTTTCAGGTGCACTAAACCCCAGGAGCTCTGGGCCCCCAGGTGCATTGAATCCCCATGAGCGCTGAACCCTCAGATGCACTGTGCCTCCATGTGCAATGAACCCCCAGGAGCTCTGTACCTCCAGAAGCACTGAACGCCACAGTCCACAGGAGCGGTAAGCCCTCAAAAACGCTCAGTCTCTAGAGGCGCTGATCCCTACACTCCCAGGGACGCTGAGCCCGGATGAGTGCTGAGCCCCCAGGTGCAATGAGACCCCAGGCGCGCCGAGCCCGGTAAGCCTACAGGAGCGCAGTTACCCTAGACACAAACTAAGCCACAATGGAAGTCTTGTACTGTGTGGAGCTGGTGGGGCGCCACTTTCCACCCCTGGAACTATGGAAGTGGACTTACCTGGAGTGAAGACAGAGGCGGTCAAGTGCAGGGGCGTGGGCAAGCACTCGGCCGTGAGAGAAGCTCTGCCCGTGGGATATATCCGACCACATGCTGAGCCCTAAGCCTGCAACGACAAAATTATGTTATTACTAAATAATGTTTAGGGCCAGTAAAGCCCTCATGGACAAATATAGGATAGGCAGCGGCTGAAAGCTCACTTAAATGATAGAAAATAGGTCTCCATCATTTGAAGATTTTTGGTTATTACAATGTAAACCAAGATGTTAATCAAATGAAAAATATATCTAATATGTAAAAGATATTTACTTGCATGCATACAAGTCATCCACTGAAGTTGGCTATCTAAGCTTGCTTACTCAACAAACATAAAGGTTAGAAAGCTACATCTGTTACATTTCATAATTCTTACATAAATTACATACACAAAGGTCATAAGATATTTAAGGTGGTTGTCAGTAAAAGTGGCCTGAAACTAATAAAGATCACGACGTTAGTCAGTGTTTAGACATCCAGGTCTCAGTAAGAAGTTTGATATGATGAAAAAAAAAAAAGTTTGGTGTTAGGTCACTTCATTAGGTCACTTTTCTCATGGAACCAAAAATGACTGCACTTATCAAGAAAGCCTACGAATATCTATTCTAATTTTCTAGAAGACAAATTCTAATTTTCACTGGAGAATTCGTGCCAGGCCAGTGGGGAGTCTTCCTCCAACATATTCAACCTCAGCATAACCCGGACATGAATGATGCTTCGAAAATGATGGGCGAAAGATCTGGACACTGGACAACCATCTTCCCGCAGATGATCCAAATTGCATGTGCTGCTGGATGCCTCGCAAACGCTAAAGAGATTCTTTCACGAGAAAGCTTCGTAAATTCAGTTTTAATCTTTAATGTCGTCTGCAATAAAAACAGAATATAAAAATGAAGCTATCCTAAATAATTAACAAGAATGAATGAAGTAAAGACATGGTAAAGATAGAGACAAATTAAAAAGAATAACGCACTGATAAGCTACCATTTAGAAACATCACTGTCGACACACAGATTCCAGGCCTCACTCACGTCTGATGGATGCCAAATTTCAAGTTAAGATTGAGAGTCATCTTTCCGTATACTTGAGTGAATATTTGTTTGAATCAGTATTTGCAATAATTTCTTTTACTGCAGGAAGAGTCGGTAAATTCAGTAATAATGCGACCCAGGAAAATATTTAGTCTCTAGATATCGTTGGCACTGTCAGTAGAGCTGCCATAGCATCGGCAAAAGCAAATCTTGGACATGGATCATTAATCACGGATCAATTGGTAACAATAAAATTCGTCGAATTAATACTAGTGGTGTATGAGCATTTACTCCCAACCTCCTTTATTATAGAGTAAGTTCTCGCAAGGAAATAAAATGTAGATGATACACTTGCACGAATCAAGAGAACCTATGAAAAACGTGACCCAATTTCTAATAGCAACCGAGATGTGCTGTATTTTCGATACCGTAAGAAAACAATGAAAAAAATTTATGGCTTGTTGTTTACATGCAGGTCAGGTGCTGTGTTTGCACGGCAGCAACGAACAAACACAACACCCAGCAAATGGCTGGAAACACGTTTGGCAAACGTATCGGACAGGGGCGTCAAGCTGCAGACGCAAGTGTCGTTGGTATATTTCAACTGTAATACTGAAAGTTAAGGTAAATCGCGGATACTAGGGGAAATCAGGTCAGGTTTTCATAGGTTTTCCTAATTTCTATGTGTATCTCATTTAGATTTACGTTAACCCCATATTTCACTGATCTTCATAACCCTCGCCACCAATGATTTATCAAATACTTCAGCGTAGAGGAAAGAAATAATCCCAGTCACGCTCCTCCGTCGTGATTTATTATCCGCAATGAATCCAACCATTCCGTAAGAAATCTTATTCCATTTCATAGTTAATTAGGTCACTAGGGTACATTTCTAACAACCTATCTGCTAATTAGACCAACCATTCTGTGTAATTGTAAATATTACGTAATCTTTGTAAATAGTTGTAAATATTAACTTGACGGAATAACTTTAGATCTTTGTTTGCTTGCTAGTGACAGCTGGAGGCGTGGCGTGGGACCTGACATTACCACGAGGGAGTCTGTATACAGCGCCTGGACGGCCGCTTGGTAGAGGACATGTCTCACTCGATAGCTGTGGATCATGTGGCAGATGTGAGGGTGAGGAACGAAATCCTTCATACGAATACAATGGATTTAAGAAAATTTATGCACATCATTCTAACATCAAGCCATAAACTGAATATCAGATTAATTCTGAAATTTATATCTAAAGTATGTAGTAATGAAGGATTTAAGATAATTACCTACTTGCGCCATTTTATTATTCTTTTTAACTTAAGGCAAATGATTTGATGCTAGCAAACGAGAAATTCGTGAGGGGAGAACGAGTTGGCTAATATTTCATTACAATACAGTAGTAACTAAGTCGATAGTGGGGAGGGTTATGAAGCTCAGGGAAGGTTGAGGAATAACAAAAATACCGGAAAACTCACAAATCATCAGAACCCGTGAAAACCGCGCCTGTCTTCCTCAAGCGGCCGAAATTTACCCAATTTTTCATTTTCATCGTCGAAATTTATCAGTGACAGATGTCTGCTCTTTCCCACCCTACACAGGGAGGTGCGCTACACCGAGTTTGTTTGTTTGTTGGATTTCCTTCGACCTTAGCAACCAAACCTTCGAGCTACTCGATCGAAACCCGAGATCTCAGCAACTGTAGATTTCTTTATTTGAATAACAACGAAAATCAAGGTGGCTCTTGAACTACCACAGGAATTTAACCAGGCTCTTATAGCTTCTGTTGATTTCTGGAAGCGTTTCGCCTGAATTGACATGAAGAAACCAGTTTCCCCAGTAGGCTGAACCAATGTGCAGACACAAGACAGTACTGTATACGGAAAAAGAGAAAAGACTTTACGAAATTCTGAAGGAAACAATTAAATCATGACACGAAAGTATTTAAAAAGCAGTTGATGGTAAAAAGATAATAAAAATCACGAACTCCATTAAAGAAAAAGCGCCGTGCAAGTACTTGACTTATGGATCATAACGGGTTGTAGTGCACCTGAAGACCGTCATCGCCCTAGGTTCCCCACCTACCATCAACACCCACACACCCTCTATCTACACCCTGGGACCTGTTACCTTTAACAGTTTAGTTTTTTAGCATTTGTCTAACAATCTAAATATTCACCAAAATCTCTCATGTAATCAGGGAATCCATCCGTATGTGTACAAGGCGTTCAGAACTGGCCTGAATAAAATATGTAGAGTTTGCCAGCCTGGGGCAGGCGGGGCCCAGGACATCATCTGAAGCCATAAAGGGACACCAGGAGATGAAATACAAATAATGATTTTGTTTGGAAACTGATTTGCATATGAATATGATGAGGCGTGTGTGTTCTGGGTAACGAGAAGAACACAGCCCAAGACGAGCTGTGATGTAGTAGTCATACAGTAGTCTAGTAAAGCAGTAATCTCATTACACTCGAGGGCTACAGCAAAGTGAAAGGGACACTAGAGTTACGAGTCCAACAAACTTTAGGACCAAGTGCGTGTATTGAGCTAATGAGTTTGGGGAAGTCGTATAAAAGAGTGTGGTACATGTCATACGTCGGACCCAACGGTACACCACCTTCACCATCCCCTGGTGGTACACTGGCCTGGAAACTGCTCCGATGGGCGGTACACCACCTTCATAGCCCCGCTAGGTACACTGGCCTGGGACCTACTACGGTGGACGGTACACCAACCCTAGTGGTACACTTCTCTGGGAACTGCTCTGGTGGACGGTACACCACCTTCACCACCCCACTAGGTACACTGGCCTGAGACCTGCTTTGGTAGACGGTACAGTCAACTCTGGGATTTGATGGAATCAAAAAGCGCAATGTTGCTGCAGTTTCTCGATTTGTTGGTAGCTCCTGATTATTTGTTGTAATACGCATCCTGAAATCCTCTCGCATGTTTTTTAACCGGTATCTTTTAAGAAATATTTGTAAAGACAAGCAAGTGTAAGTCCCTATTTTTGTGATATCAAGTTTAAGAAGTATCTGCACTACACTTAATATGCGAAAAGAACTTTGGAAAGCTGACGAGGAATTACATTCATCAGGTAATATGTAGTGCTTAAAGAGAGCGAAATGGTTGCCTGATATCATTAGAAATACTGCAAAGATAAACATTTGAACAGGTAAGCAAAATTTACTGCTTATCAGGACATCGCTGTTTTGCTCAAAAGGGAATTATCATCAAACAAATGCATTCTAATATTCCTTTAATCATGTCATTAGAGTACATTAACGACAGCAATGCTCCAACGATACGAATCTAAATTCGAAACGTACAAGTGAATCAGTCTCATAGTCGTAAATGGCTGTTGCGGCCATTCCATTAGCCAACGACCACAAAAAATAAAAAGAGAACGGAACGCAGAAATGATAGCGAGACTTCACACGAAAATGCGGCTAAAATATAATCATTAAACTGGAGTATAACTACAATGATTTTGTTTTGTAATGGGAGTTAGATTTTGAAAAGATTCTTTCACTGCTATTTCATTATAAGTAATTTATTCGAACAAATACAAGAAAGTTCTTAACATAACAGACAGCAGACAATAGGAAGTGTCTTGGGATTCCATTCAGGAAAATTCCATCACCCGTCCAATTGTTCCCAGTTGCTTTCCTGTCTTGTGTAGCGCCACTGACAAGTAAGAGGAGCGAGTAAACAACAGTCTGGGAACACCCATGAAAATGTATAATTTTTCATCCTGTTTCAAAATGCAGAGCATAGCAAGTACATCAACACTCTCTTGACTGTATACGAGACAGCTATTCACGTAAGAGCTTTTTACGAGGAAAAACGGCAACAGGAAATGATAACGTCAAATATTTGTTCTGTACAACGACGAAAAGACAGCCACGTTCAGGAGCTGACAGATGGTCGAATGAAGAGTTCTTTACAACGCAAGACCAGCTACATACTCTACCGTCATTCCACCACAAACCATCTGTATAAAAGGCTTGGTTGTCCATATATATAAATCCCTTCAACAACCATCCTACAGAGAAGGAAGCACAGTATGTTTATATTAGCCAAGCAGGCGCTAGTTAGGTATCATCCTCACCATAATGGCCACAAACGACGGATATATTTCCTCTCTGTACACTCGCTTCCTTCCTCTATGGCTGGTAGCTCGTAAATGATAACTGCGCTGCCGACTCGCCCAGTTGAGGGTTCAGAAGCCGTGACACGGGTATCAAAGCTGCTTCGAGCTGCTGTGGTTCGAGACAAGGACACTGTCGTTCGAAGTTTCGTTTGTCTGATGTCGAGTTAAATGGCTATCAACAGCTTGTGGTTCCTACGTCAGAATCAGTATTGTCCGTCAGACATTCTGGTTACAGCAAATTAATGAAGCTTTCTGAGACGAGTTTACGAGACGTTATAACTTGCACTGACCAGACAATTATGAAGCATAAAGATTCAACATACGATCAATCAGTGGTTGGGGAGTTAGTGGTCACACGATTGTCAACTTAGAAATATTGCCTTCGGGCAAAGTTAAAAACGAAAGGAATTACTTCATTGGTTAAAAATCTTTCCAAGGTTTCGAACCATAAGACCGAATAGTTACCAATTGGAACTTAAAACTGAGAGAGCGAACAATAAATGGCTTTAAAGTTTCTCAGTATAGCAGGTTTTACTTTAGTCTATAAAACAGTTCAAAACACTTTGATCATAGTCTATATAACCCTCTACTGAGAGTTGATGATCAATCTTTCGTCAGTGTAGCGGAAGGTGCTACACATACTCGAGCAGGGGAACAAGACTCTCGTGTGGTCACCATTGTTGGCAGTGTGAGTCTGTGTGACCACTGCACAAAGAACACCTACATCCCTCCACAGCTGTTGGAAGGACTAAACCGTAGATACATGATTACATTTCGAGTTCTCTTGCGGTGACGCCCTTGCTGGGAATAGCTCGCTGGAGACATTGTCTTTAATAAGCACCCGGCCTATGGAGGGGTGTCCATATCTGGCAGGTGGCGCTCCTTTGCCTCCGTGTTATGCTACCGAGTTATTTTCACGACTCCAGGATTTGAGGGACCGCCATTGTGGCTTCTGATTGTAAAATATCTATAGATAAGATTTTCAAGAGCAAAGAAATGTCTGCAGACACGGTAAGGAATCCCCACCAATCACTTGCAGATGGTGATTGTACCAGGATGTGAATCGTATATATAACTGACAATTTTAACTGATCATTCCCAACTGAATAATCCGGCTGCACCTCTGAACACACACACACACACACACACACAAAACAAAAAAAAAAAGATCATACTTTAAAGTTATATATATATATATATATATATATATATATATATATATATATATCATAGATACAATCTTATATCACTTTAAAACAGCTTATTCAAAGGAGTGCTTGTCAACTGGAGAGGGTAGAAAATGTCGGTTCAGAAGAGTTGCGCTTAGTTCGAAACTACTACATTCGGTAAGACTCATATTAAGAAAGGAATCTTTCATGGTACTGACGTATAAGACTGTAATACAGACGAGGGATACTTCCACATCTACTCAGGTGGCGCTGCAGAAGGTGGTCGTCAGCTAATCCATCCCTCCAGCACCACATGACACTGGACGCATCCAATTTACAGGAAAAAAATCACTTGATGAGAAGCTTCTCTTTTTAGAAATTGATAATTCAGTGACTGAGAGAAGTCTTATACTTACAATGAAACACAGTACAGTCATTAAATCATCTCTGGAACAAAAGCCTCACTTATAGCGACTCTGAGCTTACTTTCATATATTGTGAAATGCAAATAGGATAATCAGTTGAGCGAATGAGAATTACTTACTTTAAAAAAGTAAGTTTTACTGTAGACAGAATTGAACCAATTTGTTAAAACAATTTTTGTTGCCTTTGACATATCATTGTTATAATTATTAAGATCTTAATAATCACTAACAAGTGTTAATAATCGTAGTCTTAATAACCTAACTAATCAATAGAAGTTGTAGACCCAACCTGGACCCTACATCCCCGTACAGCGCAATGATCTATACCCTATATCCCCGTTCCGCGTCATGAAGTAGACCCAACATCTCTATACTGCGTCAAGATGTAGACCCTATATCTCCATACTGCATCATGATGTAGACCCTTTATCCCAGTACTGCGACATGATGTAGACCCAACAACTCCGTTGAGCGTCATGTACACCCAAAATCTCCGAACCGCGTCATGATGTGGACCCTACATCCCTGTACTGAATTATGATGCAAAAACAAGATCTCCGTACTGCGTCGTGATGTAGACTTTACATCCCCGTACCGCGTCATGATGTTGACCTAACATTTCCGCACTGCGTCATGATGTAGACCCAACATCTCCGTACTGCGTCATGATGTAGACCCACCATCTCCGTACTGCGTCATGATGTAGACCCTACATTCCCGTACTGCGTCATGATGTAGACCCTACATCCCCGTACTGCTTCATGATGTAAACCCAACATCTCCGTACTGCATCATGATGTAGACCCTACATCCCCGTACTACGTCATGATATAGACCCAACATCCTCGTACTGCTTCATGTTGTAGACACTACATCCCCTTAATGCGTAATGATGTAGACCTAACATCCTCGTAATGCGTCATGATGTAGACCCCAAATTTCCGTACTGCGTCATGATGTAGACCCTGCATCCCCGTGCCGTGTCATGATGTAGACCCTAAATCCCTGTACTGCGTCATGATATAGACCCAACATCTCCGTACTGTGTCATGATGTAGACCCTACATCTCCATACTGCGTCATAATGTAGACCCAACATCTCCGTACTGCATCATGATGTAGACGCTCAATCTCCGGACTACGTCATGAGGTAAACCCAACATCTCCTTACTGCGTCATGATGTAGACCCTACATCTCCGTACTGCGTCATGATATAGACCCAACATCTCCGTAATGCGTCATGATGTAGACCCTACATCTCCGTACTGAATGATTTAGATCCTACATCACCGTGCTGCGTCATGATATAGATCCTTCATCCCCTTACTGCGTGAGGATGTAGACCCAACATCCCCGTACTGCGTCATGATGTAGACCTTACATCCCCGTACTGCGTCATGTGTAGACCCTACATTCCCGTCTCGTGTCATGATGTAGACCCTACATCCCCTTCTTGCGTCATGATGAAGACCCTACATTCCCGTAAAGCGTCATGATGTAGACCCTATATTCCCGTAAACGGTCAAGATGTAGACCCTACGTCCCCGTACTGTGTCATGATGTAACCCTACATCCCCGTAGGGCGACATGATGTAGACCCTACATCCCAGTACAGCGTCATGATGTAGACCCTACCTTCCCGTACTGCGTCATGATGTAGACCCTACACCCCCGTACTTCGTCATGCTGTAAACCCTACATCCCTGTATAGTGTCTTGTTTTTCTTTATGTTAGCTTTGAGGGCACGGGCAGCTGAGGCCCTAATCAAGGCCATCACATTTTATCAAGGGTGTCAGGCTTGTGTGCGAGTAGGAAAAGAGGAGGATGACTGGTTCCCAGTGAAGGTCGTTTGCGGCTGTGGTGTTGTGATGTCCCCATGGTTGTTTATTTGTCTATAGATGGGATGGTTAGGGAGGTAAATTCAAGAGTTTTAGAGAGAGGGGCGAGTATGCACTCTATTACGAATGTGAGGGCAGGGGAAATGAGTCAATTGTTGTTCGCCGATGATACAGCACTGGTGGTTGATTCGAGTGAGAAACTGCAGAAGTTGGTGACTGAGTTTGGAAAAGT
>JAYMFT010222646.1:0-11325 GCA_038088735.1 Panulirus argus | reverse complement strand
GAGTGGTAAAGCAAATGTTAAGTTCAAGTAATTCCTCTCATTACTAACTAATGAATCACGCGAGCTTAACGGTTCATTTCTTTCTCTGCAGTTACTGAAAGTGAGCTTCCAGTTCATACCATTGCGTTAGAATGCTAAAAACACATTTCCCTTGTACTAACCATCTTATTTTTCTAGGGGTGAGGAATTTTTGAAAGTTGGATGTGGTCTTCATCTATTACAGTAAAAATGTCCTTAAACCGTTCCCTCTTGAGAGAGCCAAGCTTGAACCAGCGAGCAACTTTAGAATTTAAAAAAATCCAGACTGTAGGGAAGTTTCTTAAAGGCATTATTCAAAGCACAGAGCAAGGCCATGGCATGTGCATTTCACAAATATTATCTTGGGAACTATCTATCTCTCTTAGTTTAGACAGTACTGAATTATTTGTTCCACATACATTGTTGGTACCATCACTAGAATAGCTTATGCAGTTACAAATGCTAATATCAATATCTCTAAAAAATCTATTATGGCACCAAATAAAACAGGTTCTGTGGCTGAGGTTACAGGTATTAATACCAGAAATACAGTTGCGATACAAGAAATTCTTTCACTAAAATAGATGTAGACATAGGCAAAGGTGCTTAGAACCAGCAGTGTTGATGGACACAACAATCAATTTTCTGACCAACATTTAAAAGACTGAAACACTTACATTGCAGTTTAGAAGCGCTGAATACATTTCGGTCTGTGCACTTTACATTTTTCTGCAGCACGTCCTTCGTATTGTGTACTTTACATTTTCTATAGCATGTCCTTTACTCGCTTCGCTGATTATTGCAGTGCAGTAGTCAACAGACTCGATGCTACTACGGCAAGCAACTCCGACTGCATATCTAATCTGAAATGATTACACCTAGTGATTTGCAAAAGTTTTTCATGAACTTACAGTCATACTTAAGTACGGACTCTTGAAGATTTTCTGTGCTTGTCAGTGCCTTGTGCAAAATTAAGTTGGTCTTTTTCATAGTAATAACCGTATATCTGCACTATTTGCAGGAGCAAGAACCGCTCCTGTTCGTTAGCCACTTTATGATCCATCTCCCACTCCTCCATGTAGCTCCTTTCCGTCACTGTATTTCTCTTCTAACAATATTGAAATTGATATGTTCGCGATTTTTGAACGCTACGCAAATATGTGAGCTCGGCTTTACTTAGTTTAAACTCAGGTGCTTGTCTTGTTGAGGTCACTGGTCAGCTTACCTATCCTGCTACTGCGGAGTTCAGTCTGTAATATGAAATAAAAGTCAGTCGTGTCACTAAGCATAAGCCTGCAGCTGGAAACAATTAGCGCTACGTCGCCGGGCCAATGGCAGAGAGAAGAGTTATGGTTGCGGAGTACACGAGCGGGGGAAGTGCTCGCTGGGTCTCATCCGCGCTGGACACGTTCATAGACCGACTTCGTAAGGCACAATATACAGTTTTCTTCTGGCAAAGGACGTTTTAATCATAACACATAAAATGAAGTTTTATGAACATTCATTTCTAATATATATATAGCGGAAATTGTAAAAAAAAAAGGCCTAAAAGGGTCAAAATGTGGTTGGTCTTAGAGAAAAAAGGCCTATCTAACCCTAAAGCAGGCCAAATTAGCCTCAGATAGCCAAACCTAGCAACCTTTCCTCCAGGAACAATAAGAACGCATTCCTATTCTGACTATTTTCCATGCCACAGATTTATGAGCTAGGTATTACGACCTGAAGGGGAGCGAGTGATAAAATCGGTGTAAGACGAAAAGACGTACTTTATCATTTTGAAGAATGGAAGATGTAAAGATGTTATGCGCGCCGGTCGAACAGTCTTCATAAGAGTTGTGATTATGAGCGATGGTCACGCATCTATAGCGATGATCACACATCTATATCGTGATTACAACCCACACTGTTAGCCTCAGCGTTAAGCACGACGATTCTGAAGGTAACTAGACAAACGGAGCGTCTGTGCCTTAAAACAACTCATTTTTGGCATTAACGCGTTTTCTCTGAATCGGACGCGACGACTAATGGCGTGATCAGCGCCCGAACGGCATATGACACATCACTCGCGTTATGTTGCATAATTAGCGTGCGGAGCTGTTAAAAAAAAGCTTAACCATTATAGTGAAAGGTTGAGGGCTGCAAAGCTGTCCACTATGGAAGAAAGAAGAGAGAGGAGTGACCTGATAGAAGCCTCTAAGTTCCTAAATCAGATGGATGACGTTGACAGTAAACAGTTCTTAGCAATGTACAGTACCACAGTTACCAGAGGCCACGATCAGAAGCTGAGGAAAAGGCTCGTCAAGAAGGACGTGAAGAAATAATGGTAGAGTGCAAGGGTGGTGGATGGTTGGTATGGCGTGAGCAAGGAGACGATGAATGCCGGCAGTTTACGAAGATCTAAAAGTCTTCTTGATGATACAGAAAGTACAAGACAAGTGGCTCCACGAGTAATGGAGAAACATAATTGCACACACACACACACACACACACACACACACACACACGATTCTTGGTGTATGTAAATGACTTATCCAATTAAACAGAATCGTACGTATCTAAATATGTTTGCGGACGATGCCAAGGTCATCTGAGAAATAAGAAATGATGGTGGCTGCATCAACCTGCAGGGTAAGACAGACAAACTCCAAAACTAGACAGATATATGGAAGATGACATTCAATTCAAGTAAGGCAAGGTAACGAAGATGGGTCAAAACGAAAGAAGGCCAGAGGAAAATAAGTTACAGGAATCTGCATGTGAAAGAGAAAATGCGAAAGAGGCAAACAGTCCGCTGGCAAACATGCGAATCGCATTCGAGTATATGAGCAAAGATACGTTCGGTAAGTGAATTATTCTCTGCGTTTACCTGACCAAAACTGGACTATGCCTCTCAAGTCTGGTCACCATACCTAAGGAGGACAAAGATCTGATAGGTAGAGAGAAGAGCAACGAAGATGGTACCTCACTGAGGAGGACTGGGCTACACTGAGGGGCTGAGGGCAACATACTAAAGCTGTAATCTATGGAGGAGGGAAGAAAGAGGGAGAGAGACCTTTATAAAAGCTGAATGACATTCACAGTGAACGATTCTTCAAGAGATGCAGCACCCTGAGTAACCAGAGGTCATATCAAGAATCCGGACAACAAGATAGTTACAAAGGATGCTAAGTAGCACTGGTTCAATGACAGGATGGTATAGATGGTTGGGATGAACTACCCAATGAGGCAGTGAATGTTGGCAGTTTATAAAGACTGAAAAGTTGCTTGATGGCATAGACAGTTAAGGAGATGGAGCCCCACCAACTTAGAACTCTCTCACCGTACTGTAAACATAAGGTGATTCCACACACGGGCCTCTGTGGCGTAGTGGTCAGCGTTGCTGACAGTGAGTAAGCACAGGCCTGCCCTGGGCCATGCCAAGGCCCGCTTGGGTTCGAACCTCGGACGCAGCAGATGGCCCACACCACATCCTCCCCTCAGGGCTGGTCTGTAGATGGGTTCCTGGCTTACGATGGTGTGTGTGTGTGTGTGTGTGTGTGTGTATAGTGAAGTAAGGACAAGGTACATATATACAGGGTTAAGAGATGGAGCAAATATTATGTAAAAATCTCTCCCTGTAACATACAAATAGCAATCACAAAGAGTAATCACAAACGCACACACGCACGCACGCACGCACACACACACACACACACACACACACACGAGCGCGCGCGCGTGTAGGCCATAAACATACACCATAACACGGAAATAAGCAAGAAACTTGGCAGAAAAGATGTAAAAGAAGACCTTTCATAGTGTAAGAATAGTGGATGATTAGGATAAACTGAGTTAGACGATTGTGAACGCTGGCAGCATACAGAAATTAAAAAAAAAATATGATAGTAAAAATAGTTCAAGAGATGGTGACCCGTGAATGTAGAACTCCCTCCCCGTGAGGCAAAAACAGGTGATTGCACACACACACACACGAGGTAGAGCGTTCGCCTTCCAGCCCAAATTCTGACACTGGATCTCGGGCTTGAACGCGTCGCGAGAATCGATGTAGATTAAGAGACGGGGCAACACGAGCGTAAAAGTCTCTCCCCGTAACACACAAAGAGCAAACACAGACAATAATCACACTGGACAGAAAATTACCTTAGTGGAAGGGAACAAGGGACGACTTTAAAAGGAGCTTTCAGTAAATGTGTTGCAGTTGCCCATGGTGTGCCGCAGGGCTCGGCCTTTCGACCTGTGCTCTTCTTCCAAAATATGCTTGCGGGTCATGCTAACGTCATGAAGGAAATAAGAATCATGAGGATTGCATCAACTTACGATGGAACTTAGACAAACTCCGATGTAAGTCTGATGCATGGGTGTGACAATTCAACCCAGGTACATGCAAAATGATAAAGACGCGACGGAATGAAAAAAACAAAAAAAGGACGTGATACGAATATCATCATCTCGCAGGTTATAAGCTAGAGTAATCTGTGTATGAGAGGGACTTGGGAGTCGTCATTGCACCTGACGTGTTCTTGGAACTCCGCCTCAAAAGGATTGTAGAGGAGACAAACTGTCTGCTGGCAAATACAAGTAATTATATGGATAAGGAAATACAGAGACATCAGCCACAGCATATATACTGTAAGGGTCAATGTAGAATGAGATTCTCAGGTTTGGTCACAGCATTACTACAAGCAAGGTAAAAAAAAAAAAGAAAAAAGTCTAGAAAAGGTCAACAAAGATGATGACAGAATCAGAAGAGCTCTACTACAATTAAAGGTAAGACAGCATAGATTAGCAGACCATGGAAGATAAAAGAGCAATGGGTGACGTAATCACAGCGGTTCTCACTTTAAAAGATGCGAAGACAGAGCATCCAGACACCAAGACGTGAAGCGTGGCGAGACACCTTTATCGAACCAAGCGCAAGAGACTTGACACAGTTAGGATAGGACGCCCTAAACAAACTTTATAAATTGGTAACTACAGATGCCAATGATTGCGTTGACAACAGCTCTCTCGAACTCATAATCTTCCAGAACACCCTTATCAACCTCCAGAACAGGACTGCCACCAACTATGTTTCCAACAACCAAACCAAGAACGGAGTAATGCAGATTAGTCTCACTCCCAACCCACTCGCTCACCTTTCCCTCTAACTAGGCTCCTGTTCCCTCAAGGCTGTACAGTGACACCTTGGACGATAAACTAAGCTGGAGGGAACACGTCAGCGCCATCATCGAGTTCTCCGACCATCGTCTCTGCATCTTACGTGGACTTAAGACAATTGCGCTCTCTGAATTCAAGAATATGAACACAACTTTCATTATCTCATAACTCCGTAAGTAGCATCGTGTTTCTCCCGCCTAGTCTTCCTCTCCATCCACCACGCAACTGGGACTGTTAAGAAAAGGCACGGAAAAGAGACATATAAAATCATTCTTGGTTCCTCTAACATCACTTTTCAAGGAGCATTAAAGAACACTGGTTCTCTCAGTTCAACCCAACCATCACATGGAGCTCTTCAGACAGTTCAGGAAGAATCTACTGCCCCATTTCCGCCACCTCTGCGCTCTGCCACCAAGGAATCCTTGTGACACCACAACAGCACCGACTCCCATCTAAGCTCGCACACATCGCTGTCCCAACCCAACCAGATAAACAGCAGAAATAACCAACAGATCGCCACCAACCAGGTTCTGTGTAAAGACGACTGTGTTTATCCCACCTCGCCTCAGCTGTCACCTTTTTACAGAACCACTGTATCTATTGCGGGTATTTTCCCTGTATGTTTTCGGCCTTTGATGTGAAATTTCACTGTATGTGTCCAGTTTTTGATGTGTAAATACATGGAATAACTTGTACTTGCGCATTCTGCTGAAGGAAACAGTTGGCTTGCTCGGCTTATGATAATTCTGAGTATTGTATGACAATGTTAGTAATTTCCTCTATTGTATGCAAAGATATGACGATTTTGAAACACGGTAAAATAGTGAATGTATCTAGACATTAGATATAAATCGTAAAACTTATAAATATCGGTAAATAGTTCTCACACACAATACACTCTGTATGATTAAGTCCACAACAGCAGTACGTCCAAATTTAACCCAAATATAATTTTGATATATGCGGTAAAGTAGCACTCGCCTTGTGCGTTTCGTTTTCTATAACATACCATATACCTCACCCCGTAAGCCTCTGTTTGTTTACCTTTATCACTACTTACGGTGTACTGCACAAGAAAACGTCTTCCTGCGAGTCTCTCAGTCTCTCCATCGAGGTAAATGTCGATTAGGACAAATGTAAACAGGGACACCGGACTTACATACGTACATCCATTCAACACTAGATCTTGTCCATTCCACTACTTCATTCAGCGTGTTTATTCAACGTGTAGAAGTGGGTCACTAGCGTAAACACACCTTCACGCAATACCAGCAGTCCGGCTTGCTCTTCTAATAACCTCGCCTCAGTGTTAGCCCGCGGGCTGGCAGCTACGTGTTCAACTGTTATTTTCTATTTTGAACTCAACGTTGTGAAATACACTCTGGATCACAGAGTGTCATTTTACCGAACTGACCTCCGGTCTTTTTTTTTCTTTTTTTTTTGCTCCTTTTAACTATACAGGAGTTAGTATGCTCAAGGCAGTCAGGCCTTGTCAGAAGAGAACTTCTGGG
Organism: Panulirus argus; assembly: GCA_038088735.1. Classification (NCBI taxonomy): domain Eukaryota; kingdom Metazoa; phylum Arthropoda; class Malacostraca; order Decapoda; family Palinuridae; genus Panulirus; species Panulirus argus. The sequence continues at coordinate 4,639 of JAYMFT010222646.1, read as the reverse complement.
AATCTTGGTGAGCTTCTATGCACAACCCTACCATTTAAAGTAAGAACACTGAGACCAACGAGAGGGATGATAGGCCGGGTTCTGAGACCTATCAAAATGAGAGACGCAAAACCAGTGACACCGCTCTTGAAATCAACTGTACACTTGCACCACGAGTATTACGATTTACAAATTTTTCCCGAACCAGAAGAAACTGCTTAGATAAAACACACACACAGACGTTCTTTATCAAATACGTCGATTTAGGCAGACATTCGAGTCATTACGATGAGTTAGAAACACTCCGTTCAATAGTCTCAAGGGAATATTCATGAGAGATGTGTTATAAGACCTCATGATACGGTTGCGGAAGTATTTAGAGAAATGGGTAAAGCTGGACAACTGGGAAACTACACATGAAGGCTTCTGAAGTTTAGTGTTGATGGAGCAGATCTATTACAGTTCTAGGGTAGTGAGGTTCTCTCTCTCCAGGAAGGTGCGCCTTCCGACGCTGCCGAGGCAGAAACTGCCGACCAATCATTTTGAGGCAAGAAGAGGAAGGAAAATAAATGGGTGTATGAGAGCGACTGTCATATATCCAACCAAGATGAAACAGTTGGAGGTGATTAGAACTAGGGTGCCTTTTGTGTGGGACATACGGGCATATCGCCAGAAATTGCACCACATCGCGGTAGAAGTAAGACTGAGGTGGAAGGACTACTGGAATTAAAGAACGAGCGAGTCATTGAAAACGGGCGCGGAAAAATATAGAAAAATTGGAGAAGTCTGTGCAAGGAGATGGAGGGACTTCAGATAAACAGACTCTTAGACAAGCAAGGGAAGTGAAACACGATACTCAGTCGAAAGAACATGTGGTGTTTGGACAGATCTCCAGCTGTAGTATAAAGTGGGACAGATATGAATTTCTTGGAGCTAGGAGGAGGTGGGACGCTCCAAATTTTGAGTGATGTATGAGGAGCAAAAGTGAGGAGGATGGCAGTCACCAGAGGTGAGGAGAATGCAAAACAGGTAAAACTGGGTGAGGGATAATGGCCAACACAGCGATACACGCTGTCGACATTTGTGTGGTCATTGTCATGAACGTTAGCACGTTTTGTGGCTGGGCAGCTGGTTCGTGTTGATCGCCCTAAGCGTCTGTGGATGCGTGCCTCGCGTCACTTCGACTTGCCGGTTTACAAAGCGTTATGGCTATTGCCCTCGTATTTATCAGCAACAGACCACGCTAACTTCCAGGAATAACGTCCTTGAACTTAAGAGATATGAAATGATGCAGTTTTTTTGCTTTCAAAAATTTTCTCACGTTAACCTGAGGACGCAATTCATGGAACAAAGTACTCATTTGTTTACAGAATGACTAACTTAACTGCCTTTCCCAATGAACAGTATAGGTAATCAGATTACATCCTTAGACACAAGGCGTCCAGTACCCACACAGTCATCAAACCTTTACATATGTTTATGCGAGATATCCGTGTAAACAGATTTTTCATCTTCCCTAAACTGTTCGTCAACTTAAGAAAGCATTTCTGTGATCTGATCCAGAGATGCACTTTTTGGGATGATTATAAAACATTCGTCAAAGTAAAGTGGATGGTATTTTGAACTCAAAATGTATCAAAATAACATGCAATTTAAGAAAGCGTTCTTTGTTCATACAGTATCATCAGTAACTGCTTCAATTTCCAAAAACATCTACCAGCTCGTTCTCCTGATTCGACAGGACTGTACAAGATGCATACATATACCAGACCGGGGTCGAGTGTCTCGCCACTCCACCCACGCCATACCCTTAATGCCCTGACGACTGGGTTTAAGCCACTTCCTTCGCTTGGCCAGTTAACTACCCTGAAACCACTCGTTCACTGTCCTACTCGTGTGCATTGGGTTCCGGTCTTGCAGGAGCTTGCGTCTGTTAAGAGCAGGTTTAGCCATGGCTCGAACAGAGGTCAACAAAGACATATTCCATAATCCGAATATATTCTTCACTATCCAGTCGACCACTGTCCAAAGGCCCATATCCATCTCCAGAATGCCGCGGTCACTCACCCGCTACACTCCCTCTCGGTGATGTGTTGAGGGAAGTATCTGGTGTTCCTTGTCCTCCAGCGATGTCTGGCCCTCAGTCCTACAGATACAAAAGCCTTCCCACAGGTGAACATTACAGACTCTCAGCACTCGAAGTCAACTAGTAAACAAGAGCAAAGACCGAGCGAACAACTTCATTCGAATCATCCTATTTGCTCTTTCCGTCCGCAACGTAGCAAAGAATGTTATTCGCACGAAAGCCTCGGTGCTCTGTGCCAAGTCTGAATAAGCAGCTTCTTCGTACACAGGTCAGCTACGCTGCTGACGACATCGGCCTCTCAAGAGTTGCCTGGGTGACGGCACCTTCTTCCTGACGAGCGGCGAGTCTTGGTCGTCCGCTGCGTGGTGGTCGAGTGATCATAGACCCCTCTACCTATTCATCTGTCTACCCATCGATAAACAGTGAAACGAGCGATGTCTGTCTCTCTCCCTCTTGCTATCTCAGCCACCGCTTTCCCAGGTTCCCCACACTCAGTGATACGTCCTACGCCAGATGTGACATGAGAGCAGCTGGCATGTCTCACTGTCACTCCTGTACAGATGACGGAAAATTCAAAGCTAGTCATGTTGTAGCAATTCATCAATCACTAAAATACATTCAGTTATCATACGAAATACTATAACATTATTACAAAATAACTGATTGATAACTATGTCATACATAGATGGCAATAACGATTCACTCTATCTTACAAACTGGGTGGAGAGGGAAGCAGTCTGGATACCAAAATCTCAGCTACAATATACAACCATACATCGAAATGTGGAGTTTTGACGATAGTTGTTCATAATGAGTGGTTATGTTGGAAATCCCAAGAATGTCATCGCAGTCGGTGCTCAGTACAGCTCGATACTGCTTCGATCATGCTGTAGCAGGAATGCTGAACACTTTTCCCATCGCCGAGAGATGAAAATATTCCCCAAATTGTTAAACTGACTATATATAAAACCGTTTTGAAACCAAAAACCAAAAACAAGAAAAAACAAACATCAGAAAGGATGTTATTTCAGGCTAAAACACAGGAAACGAGACAATAAGGTAAAGTGTTATTAGAGAGACTCAAAGCGTTATTAGAGAGACTCAATGTGACGTTAGTCTTAGCAGCTGTACACAGGTGGTGTGATCGTATAAGAAGGTGGTCACAAGACAGAGATCTCCTGAGAATGCTTATATGGATACGTAATAGAAGAAAACCCACTGGAGAGCTGAGAACTGACTGGAGGGACCAATCGCACATCTGGTGGAGGAGAAAGGACTGAACACAGAGGATGGGTAGGACTGAGTAACGACCGTGAAAGGCGAGACAAATACTTCCAGGAGAAAGGTGAGAGTTATTCATACAGTAAGGCGATGGATCCACTGCGATAGTGATAAACATAAAAAATCATGATAACAAGTACTGTTTTAAACGATACAGTTAACGTATGCCTGTAGACCTGAGAATTACGGGAAATGTCACCGCTTATTACAACATACTCTGCACTAGTAAAAAGCATGTGTCTTATCACTACAGTGTGTTGTCTTATATCCCACAAATCTGAGAATTGAATCGGTACTGATGCACACCGCTGGGGGTATGTTCCTACCAACGCCCTTTGTTTTCAGGACTAGGGATCCATCCGGGCATATTCCCAATTGCATATCTACCATATTTTCAACTCCTGTCAACATTGGTGGACCTTACACAGCTGAAAAGTCCTGGAAGTCCTCTTTTTCTTTTTCATTCATTCTCTTTCCTCACCTTGGGTTAATCTCCTCAATAAAACATTCTCCTCAAGCGGCTTCTGGGAGTCAGTATCGTTGTCCAAACCGAACCTGAGGCATATTGGGACGGCTCACGTGACGTCTCGCATCAAAAATCGGAAGCAAGTCTTTGGTCCGACAAAGTGACTCGACTGATATCGTGTAATCCTACTTAGACGCTTGATGACAGAGGGCTGACATCTTCTCAAATAGAAAATCACCGTGCAACACACATTACTCAAGCATTATAGAAGGCAGAAGCGGACCGAGGACACGTTCCCGTCCAGATGATCCGGTTTAGAGCGACGATCAAATCGGGGATCAGAAACAGGTGGCAATACCTCTTCAGCCAGACGAAATATTGCCTCGGACCACACACAACTAGGATAAGAAATCCAATACATAATGCTGTGGCCCAGCTCTGACGGCTGTACCACTCACAAGAACAGAACGAGTTGTACGTTCTACTGGGTATGTGAAAAAAAAGGAAGACTCATACTTTTGCTATTGTCGTGAGAGAACTGTGGTTACAAATGAGCCAGGGTTTCCATCTTGCGCCCTGGGTTCGAGGTTCTTCTGGGTCACAGCTAAAGAATCTTCCCACTGCTTCCCGCGCAGCCCGCCGGGTGGCGGCACTATGTCATCATAAAGGAACCATAACCTGACAAATTGCCCAATAACCCGGGAATGCACCTGTTCTCTAACGTCCTCTCTCTCTCTCTCTCTCTCTCTCTCTCTCAGGGTTTCTAACTATCAGAAAGCTCAAAGTATAAGCAAAAGGAACTATGTCTCTGGAAGATGTTCTGCCAC
>JAYMFT010222624.1:0-11325 GCA_038088735.1 Panulirus argus | reverse complement strand
CCACTACCTTCCCTCTCTCACTCTGTCTGAGGATGTAATAAACGAAAGTACTTACTGTTCTTATTTTCTCTTTCCAGGATATATATATATATATATATATATATATATATATATATATATATATGTGTGTGTGTGTGTGTGTGTATGTACGTGTATGTTCGTGTATGTATTTATGTGTGAATATGAGTGGATGGGCTTTTCTTCGTCTGTTTCCTGACGCTACCTGGCTAACGGGGGAAACTGCGATCAAGTATATCGATGATAAATTATTTCTCTTATTATTAGTATTATCATTATTATTATTATCATTATTACTATTATTATTATTATTATTTTTATTATTATTATTATTATTATTATTATCATCATCATTATTGTTGTTATTATTATTAACACTACTATTATTATTATTTGTTGACAGCTGGTATGATCGGTCTGGAGATTTTGTTCCATCATTCAGGGAAGAACAAGTAAATATTTCGTCAGTGTTATGAGATCTGTTGTGTCTGATGGTGGCTGATGCACCAACCTGTCCCTCCCCACACCAACCACTGCCTTCACCTATATATCCTCCTTCCTAACATATTTCCTGCAAAGTTTTCTCGTTGACATAATATTCACGCCCTGATTTCTCATTCTGCGACCTATTTTGTAACCCACGTATGTTCCCTCATACCTTCCTCAGATATGACAACTTATCATGAAACAGATCATCTTTCCTTGATTCAATTATTTTTTACCAATTTCTTTTGTGGCCAATTTTATGTCAGACATTGCCTTCCTCTTTGATCTTTCTTTGTGACCTGGTTAACGATATTCACCTCAACTTTCCCCCACCACAAGGGCGTTTTTGATACAGCATTGGTCGTATAGGCTGGAGGGTTGGGTGAGGTTTCTAGAGGTTGTATGACCTTCCTGTGGGGAGGAGAGAGATGTGGGTTGGAGAGAGAAAGGGCGAAGAATCTTGAGCGAGGATGAGTGGGAGGGGTATGGAGGGGTCGGTATGAGAGGAGGGAGATCGTATGGGTGAGGGGGAGGAGGTCCAGAGCCAGGGGAAGTGTGAGGGATATGGAGGAGTTACTGGGAGAGGAGTTGGCTCGTTTGGGGAAGGATGGGAGTGTGGGTGTTGAGGTGCACAGCACACCCCTTGCACTCACACTCACACAAACACACACACATACACACACCTGTTAGGTTCCTCTGTATACTGATACAGTTCACATACGGAAGCCTGTATGGTGAGAGGAAGCGTGGGTATTCCTTGTGGCTTATTTTGTTGATGTTTCTCACACGGCCCGCCGTACACCACCGCCAGGACGGCACGAGCTGCCCGATACTACCTATTCACAACCTCTGTCGTGTTTCTCTTGTGTGTTTATAATATTTTCGTTCATTACACACTTTACTTGCAATGGGAAACGCTAACTACACACATGCGGGGATCAAGCTGTTGCAGGCCTGGCTCCTGGGGTCAGGCTGGCGGTACATGTGATAACGGTACGAGGTACGTCAAAATAGGGGGTGTAAGATGTGAGGTGATGGTACAGCATGGGAGCCGAGGATGCTAACCGACGGTGCGACAGGTTAGAGTGCAGTCAGAGAGAAGAGGCTGACACCCTCTGGTGCGAGAGTTTAGTTAAACCACGGGACACTAATATGACAGAGGTCGTGCTGTAACAGAAGAGTTTTTCCAGAGCTAAAATGTGCATGTGTCAGTAGGAGTGAGCGAGGTGTTGGTGTGGTAGCAGAGTGGCGTGGGTGTGAAAGTTTGGCCAAGTGTGTCAGATAAGCTGAGCCAAGTGGCGATGTAGGCTGCCGGCCGCAGCCTCAAATATCCTGACTGTTCAGGACACGGTTGCAGCACTGTCCCAAACTCTGAAGAGGCGGGAAACCCTTGCTCCTACACCGACTCGTAGGGGTAGACAGGACTTGGTCCCAGACCGACTTGTGGTGGTAGACGGAGCTCTACAGTGGAAGATGTCCATAAGGTAACACATCTTGCTAGACAGGAACCTGGCTAGACCCTCACTCACTTGGCTAGCGAAGTTTGTGACCTCCCCGACTCCATCTTGTAAGACTCAAGGATGTTAGTCAGGGGGTAGGTGACCTGCCCTGGCCACCTGCCTCCCACCCAGCAGGTGACCTCCCCTCGGGCACTTGCTTCCCCTCCTGGGAGTCACCTGGGGTTCTTAATTCTGCTCATGACTTGCTCAAAAAATTACCTCTCGCTGTTACCAGCTGTGGTCCGTGATGATTCCGCTTTTTCCACCTGTCGTCCGTGATGATCCCGTTGTTATCAGATATCGTGCGTGATGATCCCTCTATTACCAGCTGTCGTCCGTGATCACCTGACTGTTATAAGCTGTCGTCTGTGTTGACCTGGCTGTTACCAGCTCTCGTCCGTGTTAAGGACTTCCCCTGTGGAAGCATGTAGAGTGCCTGGTGTTCCCTCAGTATGAATAAGATGGTACCACTCTTGCCACCTGTGTCTGTCCCCTCCCCCCCCCTCCTCCTTCCTATTACATCCAGAAATAATTTTGTCGTCATCATATAGAGAACGCATAGTGCCTATTGGCACGTTTTTGTACTAAAAGAACAAAACAGTATTGAGCGTTGCATGAGGTACAGAGTCTGGAGCAAGTACAGGCGGATGAACAGTCTAGACAGGGACTTACATATGGGTACAGAAGTTGGGTCAGGTATACGCAGGTGGGTACAGTAGCTGGGGCAGGTACATAAGACAGGGCTATAGCTATGTCTGGCCAGCACCTCACAGCACTTGGCCCACCCCACACTGCTTGCCACCCCATAGACTGTACTCTGCTTAAAGACAGAAGTGCACTGAACGAGAAAACTGTGAATGTGGAATGTAGATTAATACAATCTCCTTCACAAGGTGTCTGTGACAATAAAAAGTCACTTATGAGATGGCAATCGTTATTGATTGTTACCGCTACTTTCGATGGACCAAGTTAGTTAATGAATTCAGTAACGCCTCAATAAAGTAACGCCTCGTTTCAAAATGATTCTAACGACAGAAAAACTCTTACCGACTAATGAGTATTGAACCCACGTTAGTTACACTTCATTACTGTCCTAGAATCCTGTCAAGTGATGACCAGGCGGGACTAATTATGACATGTGTCAGGATAAGCAGACACCAACACACGTACTAATACCACTAATGACGCCATATACAAATTCCAGAGCTGGCAGACGTCTGGAGGTGAAAACTGTACTAATTTCTATTTCATTTGTTGATATTTCTTTGGTAGTTTTTGTTTCAATTCTCATTCCTTCGTAGACTGACAGCCTGTTTGACTTTTTTCGCTTTTCTTGCCGAACTGCCGTAGTTGTTGTAAACGAGTCACTTTAACGGTTGTCGTATGTTCTTGTTTATGTTTTCAAAGTTTGGTTTTAGTTGATGGTTGTTTGGTACTGTCTGTGTCAGTCCCTGAAGTCAGCTGATCAGTGTTCTCTTACCGTCGTTCTTCACATTAGAATTCTAATTGAAAATCACCTCAAGTGATATACCATAAAACTGTGACGTTTCTTACAATATGTAGATAATGACAGAATAGATCAAATTACGTCGTTCCTAAAATATGCAATTTCCTTAACCACCTAAGGGCGATGGTGCGACCCTTGACCACGATGTTACAACTCTTATTGGCCTTTCAGGGTCAGGACAAACACCAACCCATCATAACCCATGAACTATAACGTCATGTTCCAGGGTCACATCACCCTGCGTTAGGGTCGTAATGTTTCTTGTGGAGAAACGCGACAGCGTCTGACGAGCGTGTGCCTGCGCCTCCCAGGAACTTCTCGGAGCTTTCCTTTCCTTTCGTGTTTGATGAATCAGATGTCTCCTCAAGCCGCCCTGTGGTAGGAAAGGTTAGCTTTGGTTCATGTGACATGCGGAACTAACTCGACTATAGGCTACTTATGTAGCAGCAACACTGCAGTACCCACACAGATTGCCTGCAACACTTTAGTACCTTCAGCCAATCAACGCCTAGTTTTTTAACGTCTGAGCCAATAGGATTACAACGGTAGTGCGAGAATTCAGAAGAAAAGGGGCTCCATTTAAAACATAGCGTGGTGGCTGTATTACTGCATCACCTGTTGTAACTGGCAGCACACATATAGGAATTAATTAACAAATTTGCGTCTATATTGTTTTCAGAGTTCATCTCATTAATGAGTTCTGCTTATCTGACATTCATTCTTCGCAACGTCTTTTTCTAAACTTAGTCAGTATGTTAAAGTGTGGAAAGTAATGCTCAAGTGTACCTCTCTTCTCCGTACAACACATCTTGCATTTTTTACCATCTTCCTCACAACTTACTCCATATTCCGTCCACTTTTTTTATTATTGTTGTAATCCTCCAACAGCGATATCTTAACGGCTACTCTTTCCATAGGTATTGCATCCAATTTCTCGACGTCTGATCAAACGACTTTATACTTTCTTTTTCCAAAAGTTCTTTCTCTCTAATCCTCCTTCAGACAAAACTTTTTAGTCGCTCTGTGTGTTTAGGCACAAGACAATCTCCCTCATTCTTCCTACATCCATTTTTACCACTATTTCCCCCGTGCGCAACGTGTGCAGGTAACTAAATGAAACATGATTTCTGGTTTCTAAATTGTTATTACATCTCACTTTCTTCGTAATCATATCTTCACTGTGGCGTCATCCTTTATAGGTTGATCAAGAGTCGCTTATTACTAAAAGATATTCAGTCTGTTTCTCTATCATCCTTCAGAGCCTCATTCATATCACGTGGTTCTGCTTGTGTTGAGTATACTCCATCATTCTATTGCCAAGACCCATCATTCCACGTCAGAAATCCTACTCACGGTACTGTAAGACTCAGCCAAAGCTCTACACACATCACCTGAAGTTATACATAATTAAACCTGCAGGAGTGGAAGGGTTGTAATTAGACCCCACTTGACGGGGGGTTACAGTCTAGCCCGCTGGTGTGTTTACCCCAACACTTCTTCAACCCCTCCCTCTCCCCATGGTCGAAGCTAAGCTTTCTTGGTGTCATCTAAACATTTGTTTCCTGAGAATAAAAATTACATGTAAACATTGTCGTGTTGATCACGTGGTGCCCATAGTGAACCACCAGAGGCAGTCTGTCTGACCCAGGGGCACCGTGTGCCTCATCACCACAAAAAATGATAATACTTAATATCCCATGTTTATGTGTATACAGCAACTGTATGTAAATAATTAGTAGCAATAACAACAATGATAATGATAATAGTAATAATGATAATTATGATAATAATGATAATACTAATGATAATCATAGTAATAATGATGATATCCCTTTTAATAAAAGAAGGTAGAATTCTATCCACGTCTTCCCTGCCTGTCGTAGGAGGAGACGTAGAGGGGCTGGAAACCCTCCCCTGCTTGTATTTCAATTTATAAAAAAATAAACAGAAAAAAAGAGCCAAGCGAGAAGTGCTCATCCTCATCGAGTGCCCAGGCTGGGGCGCCTGAATGTCTCTGGACAAAAAGATGGGAAGAAAAGAGAGATAGGCAGTATGTTTGATGGTGAAAGGTGTGCCCAGGATAGAGTCAACTGGAGCGATGTGATATACTGGGGGAGACGTGCTATCACTAGACTGAAACCACGGAAACGTCTGTGGGACGTGGTTGTGGGGAGAGGGCTGTGTTTTCGGTGCATTGCATATGACAATTAGAGATTGGATGTTAGCGGATCAGGCCTCCTTTGTCTGTTCCTTGCGATACCTTGATAACGAGGGAAACGGCGAACTAGTATGAAAGAAAGAATATTGGTAATGATAATAGTAATGAAAATGATTAATAATAAGAATTAATATAATAATAATAATAGATATGATATGATAATAATAATAATAATAATAATAATAATAATAATAATAATATTTTATTGAACTGACAGCAGCCAAGACTGAAATAAAGAAAATCCATGGTAAAGATAGTGGGCATATAACAAGTATCAGTATGTGTGTAGGCAGTGTGTTAGTATGTACGTTGGTACTGTAGTGATATATTGCATCAATTTGTACGAAAATTCAGTCTATGTCTGAAGTACAGTTGTGTATCAGCGTGCATGTAGGTGCTGATGGTATTGTCAGTATTGTGTGAATGTATGTATGAACTACTTCTTATTTGTATGGCTTAAGGTACTGTATATGTAGGTAAGGTATGTGTCAATAGTTAGTGTAGGTACTTGCTGCCAGTGTAAGTATTGTGAGAGTGGCAATACTGACTACGTCAGTAAGTAGGTCAGACACACGAATGCCATACTCCCAGAGTCCGTTCGGGGAAGATTTCTTTTTATTCTCGTGATGATGAATGTTAGCATATGTTTGTATGTAGAGTGTAGTGTGCAGCGTGCCCGGGAGCTGGTATAGCCTGTGTGGTGTAGCTTAGACCCAGATTGCTAGGTGACTGTAAGGCTTTTCTGAGTGGTGGATTGGCGCGGTGTGTACGTGTGTGCGTTCGTGGGGGCGTGACGTCATGGCCGCCACACGCCCTCCACCTGCTGGCCTCACCAGCCTCGGCCCGCCAACCCTCTTGTCAGTTGACGAGTGTCTGTGGTGGTGTGAGGACACGGCTGGGCCAGCACGCACGCACGCACACACGACCACTCGCTCTAAAGCTCTGTGCTCTACACTCACCTCCTCTCACCCTTGCCTTCTGCCTCCCTCACAGAGCGGCAGTCTGGGCCCGGCTCAGGAGCGACTCCGCCTCAAGATGGAAGGGCTTGTTAACGTCAATATGGACGACCAGAGGTTCGCTGTGCTCAGCTACGACCAAGTGCGACAGCTCAACGACGTCTTGCACGAAGTCGTCCCCATCCACGGCCGCGGCAACTTCCCCACGCTGGAGATCCGGTTGCGTGATCTTGTGTCGATGGTAAGGACGAAGCTGGAGGCGGACTCCATGACGGTCCGCGACATACGAATCAACGGAGGCGCTGCCTCCCACATCCTGGCCACAGAGAGCGACCAGGCCTACAACGACCTCGACCTCATCTTCGCCGTCGACCTCAGCACCCCCAGGAACTACGATAGGGTTAAGAACGCCGTGTTAGAAGTGCTTTTGGACTTCCTTCCGGAGGGTGTGAGCAAGAAGCGCATGTCGTCCTGCTCCATGAAGGAAGGGTATGTGAACAAGATGGTCAAAGTGAACGACACAGACCGCTGGTCCCTGATCTCCCTTTCCAACAACGGCGGCAGGAACGTAGAGCTCAAGTTTGTGGACAGCATGAAGCGACAGTTCGAGTTCTCGGTCGACTCTTTCCAGATAGTTCTCGACTCATTGTTGCTCTTCTACGAGTGCGCGGAGATGCCCATCAGCGAGAGCTTCTACCCGACGGTGATGGGAGAGAGCGTGTACGGCGACTTTACTGAGGCTCTCTACCACCTGCAGAAGAAGCTGATAGCCACCAAGAACCCCGAGGAGATACGGGGCGGCGGCCTCTTGAAGTATTGTAACCTGTTGGTGAAGGACTACGAGCCAGCTCGACCCGAGGAGATCAAGACCCTAGAGCGATACATGTGTTCTCGGTTCTTTATCGACTTCCCCGACGTGAACCAGCAGCAATCCAAGTTGGAGGCCTACCTGTGGAACCACTTCGTCGGGCCAGACGAGGCGCTCCGCTACGAGTACCTGATGGTGCTACACCGAGTCGTAGACGAGTCTACCGTTTGCCTCATGGGACACGAGAGACGGCAGACCCTCAACCTCATCGACGAGCTCGCCTGCCAGGTGTTCTACACGGAGCAGCAGCGGCTGTACGCCAAGCAACAACACTGTAGCGACAGCAGTAGCAGTAGCAGTAGCAGCAGCAGTAGTAGCAGCTTCGACGTTCACATAGCCCCTCCTCCGCCCGTCATCTACAGCAACGGCTACTACTACGCCCCCATCGTGCCCGCGCCTGCGCCGCCGCAGTCGTACACCTGCACGTGCGGGTGGTTGCAGTGTGCTTAATGCACGCGCGTGCCCGGGCTCGACGGGCCACCAGCCCGGCCAGGCCCGTTAGTGCCAAGAGTAAACACTGGTGACGCTGTGGTTGGTGGGGCGGCTGCGGCACCCCAGGACACAAGTGCTGGCCCAAACACCCCCTGAACATAGGGTTGGCCGCCACACCCCCAGGACAAAGGGTTGGCCGCCACACTCCCGGGACACGGTAGGGTGCACCACCAGGACACAAGCAGGCTGCCAGTGTTCCAGCCTGCACCATGAACCTTCCCGGTGTATGTGGTGAATGCAAAGCCAGACCCCCTCCCCCCAGGACAGCAGCAGCAGTACCAGCAGAAGGCGCCCCAGCAGCAAGTGAGGCTCACCTTAGCTGCTGCAGCTGCTGCTGCTGTGCTAACCGCAGCGTCATCCCCCATTGTGATATGTACATGAGAGTGTGTATATAGTTCAGTACGTGTCCATAAGCCACAGACCTGTGTCGTTATGTTAGCCAAAGGAGTATTAGTATTTCAATTCCCGGTCAATTCTGGACTGCCCTGTGTTGATGGAAGGGGTCCATCACAGCCAGACGCTAGACCATTCCTCTGAACCCGCCAGGTGGCCACGGAACAGGTGAACATCAGGTGACACGAGAGAGAGAGAGAGACAGTCAAACACTGAATGATACAGACACTGAAAGTTGTATAAAGATGAGTTGTCCTTGTTGACGGGCACCGTTCCTGTTTATGACCGACTTGGTCACTAGTCGTGTGTGCAAAGCCGGCCCCGACCCTCTTGCCTCCGTCCGCACCTCCGTCAGTAGCTTCGAGGAGGAGGTGAGGCCCTTCTCCACCTTCTCTTTTCCACCATCCTCTGGGGTGGCCCTCAGGGGCCCACAACAGTGTGTCGAGAGGCCTCCCCTGCTCCACCAGGACCCCGGATGAGCCCCCATAGGAGGTGGTTCCCTGCAGCGCCGTCTACAGGATGATTCTTAACCTCCTCTGACCAGCGCCCCCTCCACCTCACCCCCCGCGACCCACCACCTGCCTAAGGCACCCCCGGCCTGGGCACGGTGCCAGGACAAGGGTCAAATAGGGTCAATCTGGGGTCACAGCAAGGTGGACGACGGACTTAAATTCCCTATCATGAGGTGAGTACATAACTTTTTACGTCTTTTTAAGTTCTTGCCTATATTATGGCCAGCCATGATAGTGCACGACTTACGGCACTAGTGTCTTACATTATGCACTCCAGCTCTTCGCTGTCGTAATGTTTTTAATTTTGCCAGAGAATAATACAACTGTTGCCTTTACAATTCATTAGATGCGGTGTAGCCTTTGCAATACAGTATCTGAGGTATAGCCTTTACACTACAGTAGTTGTGGTGTAATAATGATATTGACAAAATGTTTTCTTACTGTGTAGTGTTCGTGAGGTCTGCTGGACCCCCGCCACTCAGCTATACTCTATCGGGACGTGAACTTGTACCATGCCCGTCTGGAACTCAAGTGTGTTTATCGATATGTAAAGGTGATAATGATGGCTGTCTGCGGCCGCCCTGCCAAGTCTTCTGGTGACTGTACACTGGTGGAATACCGACACGTAACACACACCAGGCGCCCGTTCATGAGACACCATGTACACAAGGGAAACACCCCCCCCCCCCACATTTTTTCATTTCCACATCCTCCACTTTTCGCTCTCACTTCTTTACACCCCTCCCCGACCCTCCACACATTTCTGGTAAGGTAGTACACGACCGTCAGGAAGGGAATGCAACAGCTGTCTCTTTGAATGTCGTCGGAAGTGAAAAGTGGAAGATTGTGAAATGAGCCAAATACATTTGTAGATCAAGATTCTAGATAGACTAGTGGACAGATGGATAGATAGACTGGTGGATAGACTATTTGGCTGGATATACAGGTACATGGCAGCTCATGAGCATATCCCATGAAGCCAGAAAGCATTGTTGACTGCTTGTGCCGTCGTTTGAGGTCGTGACTGCTGGAGTTTGTCGGATGACATTGGCAAACAAACCTGCACCTCTTGGTGTCTGCCACCACGGCAGGTGCGGTTCCTGGGTGCTCCACAATATATCCGGCTGGATAGATGCAGGTTGAGGAAGATGTCATTCTAGTTTTAAGAAGAAATGCGTCAGTTGCAGGTGAATGATAGGGAAGGAAACAGGTGAATGGTTCGTCTGTAGAGTAAGATACGTCAGAGCAGGTGAGTAGCACACACTGCCCCTGGTCTGGCCAGACACGGTAAATGTGAGTTCTCTTAGCGTGACTGTGTCTTGCTATATCTCCTGTATAGCATGCTGTATACCCATGACACTACCATATACAATGTATTTAAATACACGCGTGACATATACATTCGCAAGTTGCCTCACTGCACAAAATTGTGTCGTTAAGCTACCGAGAGCGACGTACAACACAGGAATAGTTATGCGGAGCGATGAAACCATACGTGACCGTACATAAGCATATAGCAGGTGACACCAGCCAATACCTGGCCGCATGCCACAATATTTAAAGAGGCTTATTATAATGTTACCCTAGAGAGGTGGTGGTGGTGGTCCAGTTTGTGGTAGTGCCGATAGGGGTAACAATGGTGAAGATAGTATTAGCGATGGTAAAAGGTTTATGATAGTTTTGCACATGATGGTACAGTTGTAGTTGTACCTGAGGTAGTAATACTGTTGTAACGATCTGTGCTACACGAGGTGGGTCGTAACGAGCTGTGGTACACATGGTGGGTTGTAACAAACTATGGTAGTTGGATATTTAGATAAAATATACAGTAAACAAGTAAGAACAATAATTACCATGTTGTTCAGTTGGTCATATATAGATGGGCAATAATTACCGTGTTATGTTAAAGTGAACAAGAACAAATGGACAATAATTACCATATATTGTTCACGTGAACATTAAACATGACTGCCGAGGAATAAGGTATTAGAAACTGAAACAGTGTTGCCATCGTGAGGGCACTGGAATTTATTGACCAATGACAACAAATGGATGTAATTTATACAGTAAGTTGGAAAATGTTAACAGTATTTACTTCTGTGTTGTGAAGTTAGTGTTCTTGTTGTTGTCACAAGAGCGTCAGGTGAGTCAGGACAAGAGGTCAGCCACAGCACAACAGCGAGGTGGACAACGTTAGAGAGGAACTTCCAAAGATGATGAGACATAAATGGGTATAAGACGGATGGACAGATATGAGACAGACAAATGTAAGACAGATTGTTAGATATATTGCAGATAGATATAAGACAAAATAATAAATTATATATATATATATATATATATATATATATATATATATATATATATATATATATA
>JAYMFT010222613.1:0-11325 GCA_038088735.1 Panulirus argus | reverse complement strand
TGTGTGAGTTTTATGGATGGATTCTCGCTGACCTATTAGTAGTGAAAGCAGTTGACATTAATATCTTACAGAGCTAAAAAAAAAAACGTTGTGATACGTCAAAAATGCTTCTGTGCGAGTTAGTTACTCATATAAACGTTTTTTTAGATCCATCGCTCATATGTGCGTTTTTGTAGACGTGAGGTGCTCACATAAACGTTATTTTCTTAACATCACTTGCTCACAGAATCTTTTTTGTTGACAATTGCTCAAGTAATCGCTCACAATAAATGATTCAGTTTAGTCATACATAATACTGTAGCATGAGTCCATGGGCGGTTTGATGCATGACAGATGTAATCATGAGAAGTCAAATGTGTTTCTTTGAGTTTAAATCTTAATTCTAAACCACTCTGACCTCCAGTCTTAACACTGCAAATCACGGCATTTGTCATTAGTAGAGCTAAAGCGGCAGGCTATGTTCTCGTACCTAATTAAGCTGAGTGGCGTGGAAGATGAATGGTAGTCAGACGCTGCCCTTCTCAGCAAGATGCAAGGACGCTGAGACGAGGGAATGCTGGGGCTGAGCGAAGACTGAGGAAGCTCACAAGAGGTAGAAGGAAGACTGAGGAAGACCAGGAAAGACTGTGGGAGCTGAAGGTCAAGGAATATTGAGAGAAAGGATCTTGTAATACTGAAGGCATTACAGACTTAGAATAGAAGTCAGCATTAACACACGCGAGTGCTGCTTACAAGGTTATGATTCCTGTATCTCTCTCTTTTCCTAAGCATATGGGACAGTCAAGCCCCTCTGTGCTATATCATGACCGTCTGTAGTTTCATCCTCCCTTTCCTAATCACTAACATTTTCACCAACACAACCTACCACTCCTTTCCCCAACGTTGAAAACTTTACAGTGACTATTTCCTCACCAACACTCTATCCACAGGACTTAAGAGTACCGCTCCTTACCGTACGTACACTACTGCTCCCCTACCACAAGAATCTACGATCATGCAACCACCGGCGTCTCTACCGTCTGCTTATCTCTAACACTCATATTGTCAACTCGTTTGTAATCGTTCCAGGAAGAAGCGAGGCGGGTGTAGCAGTGACTACCACAGTGGTAAGACCAAGTGACCACCACACGACCCTTGAACAAGAACGGTACAACCCTCAAGCATATGACCTGACCTTTGACCTGAGGCTTGAGAGTCATCTCGAGGTTCACGCAAGCGTAGTCGAGGTTCACACAGTCGTATATCAGAGATTCTTCCTATCGAAGTTGGGTTCCGGTAAATAGACTCGCATTGTTTTCCTCCTGCTAACATTATGACTGCTGAGGGTCGACATGTCTTCTGTGGAGCCACACTTCAGATCCTATGGGAGCATACGATCATCACTATGTAATACAAACGCACATCCTGTCACAAGCAAGCCTCACCCCAGCCGTAGCTTTCCTACTAGATCCAGTGAAACCAAATGTCTGTCTTATCACACAAACCGGAGAATGAATATCAGATTTAATGAAAATGACTTTAGCTCTTATATTGTCCTAAACACAATATCCGGATTGATGCACAACGATATAAATGGAGTCATCAGCGAGTAATCTGGAGCAGCTTCTGAATAGTCCAATTATCCAAGTTAAATGGGGTCAGCTGTGCCATTTAAGACCATCTATTCATCTGATACCAAACCAGAACATCTGTTGCCATTGGCCACCCACAAGCGCCACTCAGATATACCTTCTCACAGAGATCAGGACACTTTTGGTTGGAGAAGCTATGATAAGCCCGGCTGGCCGCCTTGTACTCCCCAACTGTATATGATTTTGAAGAAGCCTTAAGAGAATGTGTGTTTCTTCACATCTATGCACCTATATAGATTGAGATATATCTCGGAAAAGTATATAAACATAGAAAATTTATATAAATATTGTGAATGAATTATTTGCTTCCTGTGGCGGCTCTAGATATCCTTAAAATAAAATGAAAAATTATATGATTTTTTTCTTTGATAAGGTATGGATTATGTCAGCACTTGACGGAGTCTTCTCATTCCTTTTTGATTTCTTCGAAAATCTGTGCTGGATTACTGTATCAGTGAGATTCTGTGGTGTAGTGGTTAGCGTTGCTAACAACAAATAATTTAGGGAACTGCCACGGTTCGAATCCTAGAAAGAGAGAGAGAGAGAGAGATACTCTGCAATGAGTCATACAACTCTTCCAGATATTTCAGCTGTTATGGGAAAGACTTTGCTCAACATTTTCGCATATTTATTTAATGTTTATTCCTTTGTTTGTTCTGTAAGTTCTTGTCAACCACAACTCTTCTTTTCCCGTTGAACAGATCCTTCGTTCATGAGTTCTCACTTTTAATGTCTGTTCATAGATACATCAAACATCTGTTTTACTTTGTTAATTATGTTTACAAACGCTTTGCTTACGGGGAAGTGAACGAAGATGTTCAGATATTCCTCTGCAGACGACAGGGAATACATAAGCGAGAGAGTAGAGTATTTTTCCCTAGGCAAAACCTTTCCTGTGTTACACGGAACACAAAATGTAGTTACCAGAAACGTGGAAAACTGGGAGCCAACACCGTAGGCTGGGTACGTCGCCGCCAGCCAGACACCCTCCAACATGGCTCCAATTAGCGTTGAATTCTGGTTCCCGCGGGCCACGCCGTCGTTAGCAAGCAACGCCCAACACAGTTAAAAACTGTTGATTCGGGTGATGTTTACGCATACATGATTCCCAGGAATAGTTTGAAAATATCGAGTACAGAATATGAACTAGTGATGGGAAATGTATCCGGTGATTGTGAGACTAGAGAAAGAAATCAAACGAATTTTCTATCTTCAGTGTTTTGTTGATTCCTTTTCCCGGGATCGTATAGACGAAAATGCATTGCAAGTGGTGATCACTTGAGGTAACTTTGGCAAGATTCGCAACGACACCTCTCTTTATCCTGCTAAAGGGTTAATTTGTTTGCATTAATTCATCGTTGCCATTACGAACGTGGCAATGCTAGAAAAAGCTCTGCTGAAAATGAGTATTGTGGTCAGTCATTATTCTATTAGAAAGTATAATAAGGATGGAATTTGTTACGACAGTATCTATAGTCTCAGCAGGAGTACCTTCAGCAGTAAGAACTGAAGCAGCAGTACTGAAACAGGCTGTAGTTGTTTCATTCGTCTCGCAGACACAGGCGCAGTGCCAGTGACTACAGCAGTGTTGCTGTAGCAACTGCACCACCAACAGCAGTGACAGTAACAGCGGATGTCTGGGTACAGACCAACAGCGCCACCACCATTAAAACTCTCGAGGTCCAACTTGGTGCCGCGACTCCTGTATCGCTGCAACTCCGGTTGGCGGGATCTCTGTCCCTCCCTCATGCCTCACCAGACAACCTGGCAAATTGCTCTCACACAAGGCCCTATTGAAATCCTGGCAATTGTGTGTCTCCTTCTTCCTGCGTCCCTTTTATCCATCACTTTATATTCATAGCCGGACTAAAGGTGCTATTTGCCGGGAAATTCAATGCCAAATGGAAAATCAACATCACGGGAAGAGATCCATCTGTAAGGGAGGATTAGCTGCACATGTTGCACTCTCAAGCACGTTTACAGACACACTCTACCAAACGTATACAAAACGTGTGAGTCTTTGCCTCGTGACGAAAGAACATAGCTCATGTGTTTCTTAGATTACAGACCCGAAGGAGGAGATGAAGACCGAAATGTTACATAAAGACTTCACTCTAACCACCCTACTATATAAGAAAAGGAAGTGGAAGGGAAAGTGTCCCACTGCATATGTGAAGAGTGTAGTCGGTTATTTATCAAGTAGCGCTTCCTGAAGTGTTCAGAGACCTCGTCCAGAAAGCCCACCTTAGCCCAAAGTCTCAGACCTGACAGCCTCCGGTCATCACCCTCCAGCATTCTCCTGGTGTCCGCCGCCACAACGAGGTATACACTTCCTGCCATGAAGGAACAGAAAGATATGACCAAGCGGAATTACTGTTTTTGTGTGGAGAAGACTTACAAAGCTGTGATTACACTGATAATCCCGAGTTCCGCATGAAAAAGCCTCGCTCAAGGGTTGGCAAGTGTGGCCACAAAAAGCAGCTTTTTAAACTCGGCAGAAGTGGAACAATCCTGAAGCCGTGAGGATATGCTCGAATCTTCATCATGATCCTCTCTCTCTCTCTCTCTCTCTGGCGGCTTGGCTTGTGTCCTATCTCATCATCGTCAGCGGGACAAGTCGAGTGGATCTTGCGCGGCGACTCAAGTGAAGGTTCGATGCGAAGTGGCAGGACCTGTCATATCTAAAGTGTCTGCAGCATCGGAGAGATGTCAGGGTCCCTCCTGACATGTGCCGGGGCTAATACGCTTAAGACATCACACCGCTCCCGACGCTGCCGACTAGAGGGAGAGAGAGAGAGAGAGAGAGAGAGAAAGAGAGAAAGAGAGAGAGAGAGAGAGAGAGAGAGAGAGAGTGTGTGTTTCTCATACAAGATAATGTATTGTACATCATAACGTAAAGGCGAATATAACAACCTGTATGACATATTGGTTCCTATTACTAACGTTAACGTTTGTTTAATCCAGGTATTTCACATTAGTCTTTCTCTTTCTTCTCTCCTCCAGTCAGCAGGCGTGTGATGAAGCACATCCTCGTCCTCTCAGGGCAATCTTTGCGACTTGTCTAATGTGGTGGACTCGCAGCCAAACACGGCATCTGCATAAAGCGACGAGCTCAGACCCCGGGAGGGAAGTGCTTGAAGAAGATTTCTGCGGCGACCCTCCTGCCTGCAAGCACGTAGGATGGCATATGTGACGCTGCTGAAAAGAATATTTCAAGCAAAGCTTCAGGCGAGAAATAAGAACACGTATATATGAAATATATTTTGGCGTTTCTAAATCCCTCATAAATGCAAGTTTGTTGCCTCAGTTTCTATGCACATTTCTCGCCTTTTTTGCTCTGCTGCATGTCCCGGTCATATTCCCTCGGCCTGAGAGACACTCGTGTCATATTGCTGAAGCGTTGGCTGTACCAGAGCTCGTGGTGCACTCAGCACGAGTCGTCGTTTACCATACACAAAAATATGATTTTTCCTTTGGTCGTGTGTGGGTAGCTATAAAACTTAGAACACATGAAGTATTCCTCCCAATGCATATCCAGAATCTTAGCGTGGATACAGAATGATCCTCCTTAGAGCATTTAAAGGAATATCTTATCACTCATTTCTAGCGTTGCTTCAGAATGCTTTGGGAACTGGTGATCTTTCCACGATGAATAGAAATAGGGAAAAGTCACAGAACATTTGAATATATGAATTTCCTAACGTCAATCGTTTTACTGAGCATTTCCAAATCTTTTGAGATATTTTTTGTCGATGGATGACACGTACAGGAAATTAATTAATATTTTGCTTTTTTTTTCAGAATCGTGATCAGTTGACTCTGAACCTTCGCATGAATATCAATGTACTGCATGTGTGTGTCTTTTAAGTCAAAGATATAACAAAATGATACGTATGTCTTTGATATAGTATCTATTTATCTGTTTGTTTTTCTGTTGTTGGTTTCTGAGTTAAGTTGGCAAATGAACGTTAGACTGTTACAGAACATCATTTGAGAAAAGCTTGTAACAAGGTAGAATTCCGACCATGTGTCGTGTGTCTGGTAGAAACTTCATCGCTCTTTCATTTACAGGATAATAAGTAAAGTCTTTTTCCCAAGATGGTGTCGATAGCACTGTTCCTCGCTGTCATTGCTGTATCCTTCCCCGCTAATTACCATCGGTAAAGTATAACTGAGCCTTTCGATTGACGAAACTCACGTACTCATATGCCTTCGCTGGTCACCACCGAAAAAAAATCATGAGTGGTCTCAGCTGGTCACCCCTTAAGACTGCCGTATTATTGCTAACGCAACTGCATCATAGTCAAGAACGGTGTCTTATCATTGTACTATCAATAATATAACCGTATCATAATCAAAGACGGGTACTTATTATTGTATTATCAGTAATACAACTGCATTATTGTTACTGGTGAAAGCGAATCACTGCATAAGATATCACTGATATCATTTCACTGTAAACATGGAGGACAACTCATCACTTAAACGCAATACAATATCTTTCCCTTTATTCTCCAGTCCCACCGCCATTCTACACATAGAATATAAATTACGACCCTCCGGCCTCCTGTAAGAGTTGGCCAATTACCCTCTGTGATGACACCCATTAAGAGCGAGACATGCTAGTTAACCCTCGGAGGAATTATAGGCTTTGGGAGGCAACTTTTCTCTCCAGTCACCGGATGTAACACTCTTATATCATCATTAGCAAAGACAGTGAGTCTCTATAATTCCGCAGCCGCTGGCGACCTCTATAATTCTTTTGCCACCGAGGACCTCTATAATCCTCTGCCCTACGGGACGAAAATAAGATTATAGGACGTGGGAAAGACTCCAGCGCCGTTAAACTCTAGTCTGGCGTACGTCGCCTCAATACGGGAGTCAAAACTGTGGCGATAATTCTTCGCAATGAGAGTGTGAGAACATCATCACTTCCTTTCTGAAGGGCCAGTATGAGGGATCCCAACTTCGCCGTGAAATGAGAAAGTATGGCGACCAACAGCCAGGAGGTGGGTCCTAATGAAGTAGAATTATGTGACAAGTTTGTCCAGGGTTAAAGATGTGTGTATGTGTGTGGGCGTGTGTGGGCGTGCGTGTGTGTGTGTGTGTGTGTGTGTGTGTGTGTGTATGTGTGAAGGCGTGTGTGTGCTTGTTTGTGTGTGTCTGTGTGTTCTTACGTGTATCCTTAAGCGTGCCTGCGTATGGTTGACTGTGTTCCCAGTGAAACAGTCTCACCAAAGGTGACTTTGGTGTAATCTCGCGCTGGCGGAGAACCTCCTTGGCATTATGTAATCACTGGGGTTCAAAGGATATGGCCTGGATGTACCCAAGAGACATGCTGGGCGCGACCCTGGAATCCTTTCATTGTCACCAGTCCTTCGCATCTTGGTGCTAATTGTACCTACGACACGTTATGCAGCTGTTGGGGACGTGACCCTCGCAGGAAAACAACCGAGTCATTCGGTGAACTTGAGATGATCAGGTGCCACTGTTTACCTTATCAACAACGGTGAGGCAGCTGGCGCGCACCGTCTGTGTTGTGACGCTTCTTTGAGGCAGAAAGGCGCGAAAGTTGCTACTGATTGGCCAATTATTGCTAGACGTGTTTTTTTCAAACCTTCGCTTGTTTACTAATTGGCGAGCGTTCCAAAGAGTGAATGTTGCCCATTGTTGTCTTGATCAGAGCATCATTAACACACTTGCTAGCTCGCCAAGGCACTCGTTGACTGAGGTCCTCCGCAGATGAGCACTTCTGAGCGGTCTTCTGAGCACTCCTGAACGCTCTTGTGTGCTCTCATAAGTATCCTGATAATTCATCGAAAAGTATGTGGATTTCTTTTAGAAATGCATCGTTTATTCACACATCGCACTGTGTCTACAGCCGTAAGACATACTATGTAACGTTGCCAAGGGACAAGTTCCTGTCAATACCCGAAACTTTTCCTCGTGACCGGAAGATGGAAAGGGAGCTCCACACTGCACGGTTCCAGATGTTCTTGTTGTCTTAGCACTGGAAACCCCAGGAAGTGTGAAGGTTCTCCTCTTTCCAGTTTTCCTGTCCTTTGTGCTTCTAAAGTCCTAGATTTTGGTATTTGTTTACCTTCATGGCTCTTTAAGACTCTTGAGTTATATTTGAAATGATGTCACCATCTCGATAGGAGAAGACTTGAGAAATACTCTAGTAATACAAAAGAAGCATAGAAGGAAGGATATTTGTCTAAGATATTCAAAATTTAGCCAAATTTCTCATCTTGCGTAGCAATCTTTCATTTTCAAACCGGAACTTAAAAGGTCTGTGAAAATACAAATATCATTACTCAAAACGTGGTGGTTCCAACAGTTAATCCTTTTCTAAGTCTTTATTTTCCCAAAATGATTTCAAATTCGCCAAATGTGGATGTGATCCCGTTCCATGGGTTAGATTGATTTTTTTCTTTAGTATTTCCGTTACGCTGACAGATGTTGCAGAAATATGATGCAAGGGTTTTTGATGTATGGATCGGATACAAAGTGACATATCATCAATGACTGTCAGAGAAACAAAATATTCATGTGAAGATCATGTCAGTGGCAGAGTATACCTTTTGTTAGTCCGGCTGACCAATGACAGCAGCGTCATTAAAAAGAAGAAAAAATCAAGAATTAATTTTAGAGTGTAAGGTAATGGGGAAATAGTTTGGAAATCTTTTGAAAGTAGAGGAACGACATATTATGTGTCACTGACAGACATAAACACGGTATCAACATACAGGAGAACATATCCAGGCTGTGGCGACGGGACCTACCACACAGAACGCCTCCAGAGAGCAACTGAAGAACGCTTTCTCTCCTTCCATGTTGATACACTGACGAGGAGAGTAATCGAAAGATAATTTGCCAAATCAAGATCCTCTAAGAAGTCAGGTGCTGGAGGAAAGGATGGTACACACGGTAATGAAGCGAGAGGAGACGAGTGACAGGTGTTGACACGCTGTGGGGCGTCCTTCCAGTGTTTGTTTCTCAGAGCGTCGAAGGGTTTGCGAGCAGGCAGAGACTGGCGTCTGGCAGACTCTGGGATGGTCCTCAGACAGAGGGGCCGGTGTCTAGCAAACGCTGGGATGGTTTCATTCTTTCTTCTATAGACATTGCTGGAGTGCAGTGTCCAAACACCTGTGTATATAATGAGTTCTTATAAGTCTTATTCGGAAGGGAGAGGAACAATCCACGTACATACATGCTATTTGGTAAAAGAACAGAAATTCCCATGCAATCCTTGTTTCACATAACACAGGCTGTAAAAGAATGACGTACACTATAGGTGAAGGTAAAACAAGATGGCAAAGAAATTTGTGTTAGTTGTTCGATAAGATTGATTACCCATAAAGGTTAGGAATATGAATTTTTAGCAGGCACTCTATGTATACAGTTGACGTTGTTTGATAAGCATTTGTAGTCCAAATAAAAACGTAAATAATTCAGCTGTTTAATGATCACAGATTCTCATTTCTGTTTCTTTTTTTTTTTTCTATTTCCTTTAACGTCCAAGATTCAGTATTCAGAAGTTTCTCCGAGTAGAGTTTCACGTCACCTCCAACACATTCCCATCTTTATGAGAAAAAACTCCAACAGGCACACAAACACATTCTCTGTAGTCTTTGGCAACAAATAATTCAATAAAATATGAATCATCATCAGTATTGTTATTATTATCATTATTGTTAGTAGGAGTAGTGTAGCAGTAGTGTCCTTATTATCATTTCATAAATTACTCGTATCATTATCATCACTCTAATTATCTTTGGTAGTGGCAGTAACAGTCGTAGTAGTACACACACACACACACACACACACACACACACACATATACACACCTTTCCTAAAGTCTTAGATAATCATGTTTCCTAGTTTTCCTTGTTAAGAACCAAGCCTGTGGGGTTTAATGGCCATATTTTCTCATATCATTTGGAAGTTGTAGAAGTTGTTGCCCAGGGCAAACTGGAGGCACTAGCTCTGTCCTCTGCAGGATTAATTAGAGTGATATTTCTAATTCAACTCTTGCTGTTTCACGCTAGACGTAGTTTCTGCAAGGCTGGAATCCGTCTCATGACCTGTGTTCGCAACGCTGGAGTCCATCTCATGACCTTTTTCCTGGAACATTATATCCCATATTATGACTCACTTTTTGCAAAACCAAAGTCTATCATCTCATGACCTATTTTGCCATGCTGGAGTCCATCTCATGACCTGTAACGTTAATTGTGTGTCAGAAGTTAGAGAGTTAGCGTGGCTCGCTGTGTTTACTGAACGTGATGCAGGAGCGCTTAGACAGGCAATTCAAGACGAAAGTTGTTAAACAAAAGCTATAATTTCTCAGCAGCTTACGTCGGTCCTGAAGGTAAGGACATTCGCCGTTAATGGCTGGCATAAAAATGTTAATACTTCATACCCTGTGGAGTCTCACGTACAGTTATACTCAGCATTGTTTATAGAATGAACAGAGAAGGAGGGACAGGCAAGTCTACTGCCACAAATATGTTGAAGTAGTTCAGTAGTATCTCCATGTTCCATCATAATTCAAAGAACATATAGAGGTTTTACCCAGAGAGAAGAGCGAACTCATTACAGCGCTCAGCGGAAACGATTACTGCTCCTTTTTCCCTTGGAAACCAGAAACAAAAGCTCAGGCAGAAATCCAGTGTGAAAAGCACACACGGTGAAAGCAGGTAAATGGAAGAGTCAGAGTAATGGTCGCATGTATACTTTCCACACCAGGATCTGTCGTTACCTCCTCAACCACCTGCGTTTCTGTTGTATTCACCTGTCGTCGTTTACAGTAACTGCATCTTGGAATACGCGGAAGCCTCGCTGGCGCTAGAGGCCACGTTCAGGATATATGTGTATATCTGTGCCCTTGAGGACGAATGTACCTTTCTTCTCAAGGGCAGCATAGTCGAAGTCAGTGATCATGCAGTCGCTCTCACGAAACGTACCGCCGTCGAGCCCAGAGGCTCATCATCCTGTTCCAGGGGTACCATCGTGCTCAGGAGGGTCCAGCACACCTACAGACAGAGAGAGAGAGACTGGGAGTGTGAGCGAACTGGCGGCCAACTTCCTGCCAGCTGTGGCCAGGAGGCGTCTCCTGCGAGGCGCCCCGCCAGGAATTTGGCAAGTTTTGATGAGGGCGCGACCCGGCGGTTTCTACAGCCGAGACGAGGAGCCTTCGCCGAGCTGGTGGTGGTGGTCCTGCAGGTGGGTGCCGCTGATTACATTGTTTTCATCGGTTTCTGATGTCAATTCCATCTATAAAACAGAGAAAAATTGCATTCCTTTAGAATGCAAGATACAGACATTGCTCGATACAGACAAACAAGTCTGGCAAGTGCAAAACTGCAATATATTTGTTTCACAGTCGAATATGATTTTATTTGTTCGCACGTACAATTTACATCAAATATCTATAATCATTCACAAATAATACATTCATATCTGTTGTAGCAGAAGAGATTATTTGACAAGTCCTCTTTGTGTGATGGACTGAACCACAATTGGTACAGCGTATGTGTATATATACACAATTTGCATAATGTTATGAACCTTTGATCATTTCTGGTCCGTTTTACACACACACACGCGCACACACATTACACACAAACATATATAAATATATATATATATATATATATATATATATATATATATATATATATATATATAT
>JAYMFT010222602.1:5000-11325 GCA_038088735.1 Panulirus argus | reverse complement strand
AATAATAATAATAATAATGATGATAATAATAATAATAATAATAATAATAATAATAATAATAATAATAATAATAATAAAAATAATAACAACATACTACTGCCAAAGGTGAAACTGTATTTTCTTATTAAACTGCACATCTTTTTCACTTCAGGATTTTTCTGCAATGTTCTACTAATTTTCATTTATTATAGGAATACACACCACAACAATGTGTATGAAATGAATCATTAAACTACAGCAGTGGATCCGTGTATGAATGACTAACTATGATGAGAATGTGAAAGACACAGATTGACCATCTAAAAGATAAATAATGGCAAATAATGAATAAAGAAAAAATTTTAATGTGAGGTAGGTTTCAACTATGGTTTATCTTTTATAAATGACATCGAAAGATCAGGAAAGAAAAATACTGATCAAGATTGGTAATTGTGAGCAATGTGCGTATCACAAGTGATAAAGACGAAAAGAAGAAAAAGAAATAGTGAAATTCTGATGGTACAGAAAGATGAGGAAATCGTGTTCAGATGAACCTTAACAAGTTTGATGGGGTAACAAACTCAGATGATTATCAAAATTTCAATGGCACTAACTGTGCTAGCTTGGGCAGCGGAGAACGGGTCAGGCGACGGGCTCCGGCACACAGTATGCGACCAACACAGTCCGGGAAGGCAGCAGCTACCTGCATCGAGTGAATGACTATATATAAAATTTATGGAGGTAATGAAAAATTAAGTCTTTGCTGTCACATACTATGAATAGATTAATGAAAATAATAGAAAAATAATAAGAACTGTGATAAAAATTGGACATTCTTAGATATAATTCTAATGGGTCCAAAATATTGTAATAGTAACAATTGCACAAGTTGTATAATTCAAGTACAGCGCCTAAATGTTCAATAATTTGATACGTCTAAGATTTTAAGTGTAATGAAGAAGGGGTTTCACAGATGACACAAAAGTCAGGACATTCACACGCTTACGAAAGCTGGTTGACAGGAAGGGACGGGTACGTCTTACTTCTGGCTCGAAAGCGCAGAGTATTAGGTGTCTGCTGGAGGATTGGATAACTGCTTCAGAGGCACAGCCATGAGCACCGTCATCCTAGGACAGAGTGAGTGAGGTGTGGTGAACGAACTCACCTGGGTAGCCCAGGACTTGACGGTGTTGAAGGTGAAGGGAAGAAGGTCCACGCCCGTTATGCCACACGTACACCCCTGCACGTCCACGCCTAACCGCAGGTCCCAGGGCGACAACTCTATCCTGCAACGTAACGGGAGACCTGTTGCATGTACGTATCAAGCTTTTTAAAGGCAACCGAATTAAATACTTTTTTGTGCCTGACTTCCTAATGAAAGTGGAACTACTTTACAGTAAACTACATGACAAAGAACGGATATCGGGAACATGGGCTACAGAAAGCTTGGTGCGTTATAGCATAAATACACCGGATGGGGTTTGAAATTTCTGATGCGTGTAAAAGTTGCTTTATTTATGGCTGTGAGCAGCTAAAGGCAATTAACCCAGAATCTGAGCCCCGTCCAGGCCAGGAGGTTGGAAATGAAAGGTTTTTTTTTTATCTTTAAACGGAAGAGCGGGTTTTGGGAACTGCAGACTTTAAGGAGGGATCTCTTGCAGGTTCCATGTATTTATGTGGAGCATTAGAAGGTTAGGGTAGTAGAATCAGAAGGGTAATAGTGCCTAGGAATCAGCAAAGATGCTAGGTTGTCAGTTTTGTTTTTACTTTTCTACCTTTTCTATACCAATGTTGATGGATCCATCGGCATGTGAAGAACACCACGCAGGGATTCCCAGGTGGCTGGAGATAAAAGATATGAACATTCTTTTTAACAGTACTGACGGGTCGTGGGGGGGGGGGGTTAAGAATCTAAGGGAGGATTTATGAAACAGATACTGGGAGTACTGAAGAAAAAATAAGGTAGGATTTTGGAATCGAGGTTTTATATTACCCATGTTGCTTTTAAAGATTTTCCACCTCCAAGCCTGACGCAGCTCCTTGTCACATGACTGCCAATTCTATGGGTGTGCGGATCTAATCTTGCTCTCTGCTTATCCTTACAACATTATCAGTAAACATATGTATGAAGGTTGATTTTATGATCTGCAACAGCCAGGATCATTAAGTCAGAATCCTTACTAGACTTGGAAATACACTTAGTACAGGAAAAGTGATTTCATATTGTTAATGTGTGTGTGTGTGTGTGCAAATATTTGCCAAGACTAAGTTTGACTCAGTCTCCAATCAATGATACCCCGGTCTTTGGTGTGCCATTTTTGATTCCCTTTAAAGTACACATCTACCATATTTACAAGAATCGTTTTGTTAGTGAGTTCGGCGGACGGTAGGGCAGGATAATGTTAGGGTGAATGGAACTGGTTCTCATGTTATTTTAATCTAGATATAAATATATCCTGAATGAACTCACCGGCGACGGATATTTTGCAACTGTTTACCGTCCTCCTGTAGCTTCCAGATGTTCGTTCTTGGTATTGAAGTGTTCTCCCTGGAAAGGATAGCATCAGCCGTTTTCTCTGATGGTTTGGAATGACCGTACGCTGTTTGCGGAGTAAACAACGGCTTATAATCCAAGCTCCTCATGGCCGTGTTCATGTTCTCATTATTGTTATTATTATTATTATTGTTATCGTTGTTATTATTGTTATTATTATTATTGTTGTTGTTAACGACGTTGACGACATTGACGATGGTGTTGAATATGATCATCATAAATGTGAGGAAGGAGAAAACGGAGAAGCCTACTTGCGCTGGGCACTTGGAAGTTTCTGAGTACGACATTCGAGCTTGGGGTCCAGCCTGATGATCAAGTAGTACCACACTAAGTAGCTCTTGAGAATTATCTTTATCCTGCTGATGGAATTGGATAATATTATCTTGTCTAACGCTGGGTTTACTCTGATACTGTAAACTAAGACTGTAGAGTTCAGTTTTATCTCGGTGTTCAATCTGGTCTCGTATGTCTACCCTACTATCGCTTTCAGTGCCATTTTCTTCACTCTGATTCCCAGCGTCCATGCTGCAATCCTCTTCACCGCACTGTTCTTCTGTTTGGTAGTACAAATTCTTGCTGCTGTAGAGTTCTATAGATCGGTGCCCATATTGCTTCGCCCACAGCGAAAGCTTAGCCGTCCAAACTCTCAAAGCCTCCCTTGCATCTTCAAGAAAGCTTTTCCCACAGACTGTGGGAGTCGAACCCAGTAAAATTAGGAGAAAGTGAACCTTAAATATCACCCCACACATACTGCTATCTGCTATACGGTCTTCAAGATCTCTAAGATATTCAAACTTTCCAACTCTGATAATCTAACATCATTTTAGGTGTAGTTGCAAATTCTATTGGAAACTTAGTTTTTAAATCTTCCTAAAAACTATATTCACTTCCAGCATATTTACAAAACTCCTTCCATTCGTAGTAATAGACGAGTTAAGGTTGCCAGTGAGTGTGCTGCATCACAGGCTTACCCTTATTCTACCCAGTTACAGAATGCGGGGTCTTCTTTTCTGATGAACTTTGTCTTGAAAATATTTTGCTTCGTTATCACCAAAAGTTATCTTACTGCCATCACAATCATCAGATCCCTTGTGCAGTTATCACATCATCTTCAGAGCTCATACTGTATGATTATCATGGTCATCACATCATTATAACAGTTGTATCACATCACCGTAGGAAACACATTATTACCATAGTTATCACATCACATAGCATTGCCCCCACAATTGTCACATTATGATTACCACACTATTTGACGTGTCACTGTCAATATCACTTGAGGACGTATGAATGTTATACTCCTGGATTTAAGACCTGAAAGTCTGCAAGATTTCGCACCAACACAGTGAAAATGATAAAGTAAAAATTATTTTTTAACTCAGGTTGTTTAGTTTATTTGGCTTTAAGTTTGTCAGCTGCTATGGTCGGTCCTTCAAGCTGTCATTATCAAGGCGTAACCGCCATTCGAAACATTTTGTCCACATTAAGGTGGATCTGTTTCCAAGACCATATATGCTCTCACCGATAATGGCTTTGCAGTTACATTGGTAACTAGCCAGGGTCAATAAGACCGTCAACATCAAGTTATAACTATCAGTTGAAACAACTCAAAAACACCTTTATCACTTGCTCTGGATAATCCTAAGAACCGTACACAGGTTCTCACTTATGACATGGTCCTGTAATCCAGCAAACCTTCCCCAGCCGCCGTGAGTATGAGACTGTGACCCCATCATCGCTACGGTCCTCTCGCCACCCCGCTAAACGTCTTCTCACCCCAGACTCCCCCCCCCCCTCCCCATTGACTGTGAGTGAGTAACGGTTAACAGTTGAAGTATTACCGCACTTCCTACTATGGTCTCTCTGTGGTACAGTTGCTAGAAATGTCTTACCAGTGGGAAAATGGCCGACTTGGAACAAAGGGTGATTTCCTGTGCTATTGCATGCAGTTGGTTTCTTCTTACGGTGAAGGGGGTGACGTGGCTATGGTTCCGATGGCTGCCACCACCGAACATCTTAAACTGTCTTTAGGCAACCTGCTGCAGCGGCCCGCTCGCGCCATGCGTAGGACGGCTCAGCAGTCTCAAGGACCCACAGTAACTTAAAGATCTTGTTTTTAACGAGTATCACGTTAAAGGCCCCATTACGCTACAGTTACACATGAGCTGACCTGTGCCAGTAATGGCACCCAGAGAGAGGTCTGTCATTGATAAGAGCCCGGGTTAAGGTATACATAAATCATTCAATGATTACACATTAGTCGGTATAAGTTAAAGCGAGGTATACCTAACCGCATAGTATACAAGGTGATATCATATAAGCTAATGTGCTCGTGCTTAAGAATTATGTAATATCAGTTTTTTAATAACATTGGTGTTGAAAAAAATCTTTGATATCTGTGATATCTGATTTATTCTTGTAGTGTTAACCCTCAGTGTAGTGTGTTACATTCACTGTATTTCTTTAACAAGAAATCACCTTCCTTTGGATATGAATAGTGAATTTACCATAAACTATGGTAGCGTAAAATTTTCAAACTGGGAGATGACTACTGTTTAACAAGTCCTCATTTCCCTTTTTATAGTAAAAAGTCTAATTACCATAAAGTGTGCTTTTCACATGACATGCAGGTAAAGGATACTAACTAACCTAAACCTACAGCAACTAGAACAATTATGTCCCCAAAACGGGAAGTCAAAATTATTCTGTGAGCAATAGTCTCTCAAGATGCTCAAAAGAGCGAACAGATTTTTGAGAATGAGAAATTTTAAAAACTTATGTTACTTTTGTTTTACTATATCACAAAAGTATTTGATATATAAAAAACATGAGCTTTAATCTTCGAGTTTTAAGACTTTAGATTATATTCGATATATTTTACTAAAATTATAGTATTTACATAAAATAGAAAAAATGAAATTTTAAGAAAAAAGTCCTTAGTGAAAAAATATTTTTTGGAAGTAGTTACCCATCAATACATTATTATAAAGCAAAAGCATTCTAAGCTGTACAAAAGTAATGTAATTTTTCACAAGTTATGTATAATAAGGCCAGAAGTAATAAAGATTGATCCAAATCAAATAAATAATTTCGGATGTGGGTAATTGCTATAATAATTTTCTTTATTGCAGGTCCAGTTCAGGGATCTAACACGCTAAACAAACAGGTAAAGAATCTTGAATTTGATTTATTTGGAACGAAGCAATTTATCACATCATACTTTACACAAAACACACATCATCAACACCACAGTTACACATAGGCCCCCTAGTGCTAATAATGGCACCCTGAGCACACACATCTGACCATCGAGAGACATCAGTAAATGGCACACCTGAGAACAGGCTGTCATTGACGGAAGCCCGTGCCAAATTTAGTCTTGAAATTTTATAACACACACACACACACACACACTGGTAATGAAAGATTCTTTAGGTCAACCCAAATTATTATGCTTTAATGTTCTCGTTTTCGATTGGTACCTAAAAGGAGTAACTATTTCTGTTAGTATTTGTCTTTCATCATCATTTTTTTCCATATTTCCTTTAGATAAGTAAAGAGCATATATTTTTATTTGCATATCTCTAAGAATATTTCTAGACAAAAAAATCATTGCAGAGTATTTTGAAATCTGATAAAAGATTACTTCAAATACCAAACATGTATTCAATATATTTTAGAGAACATCTACAAATATTTGTATCCATTCGGGACCGTAGTAACGCGATGATTATCTATAGTGTCAAAATAAGAGCCTTTGGCTCATTAAGTAATTTTGGTTTCCCCTTT
>JAYMFT010222602.1:0-2500 GCA_038088735.1 Panulirus argus | reverse complement strand
AAAGGGTGAGGATAATTCTCTTAGACTTAGATTAGATAGCCCTACCGATGAAGACAAAACTTTTGTTCATTTTCTTTACTGCATTGCTTACTTGGCCTTTGGTCACGAGATTACTACACCCCAAGACTTTACTTTCATTTGCCATTTCTGGCTCAACATAATACATACTATAGTTTGCCTTTGCTACTGCCTAAACGTACAATATTACTTCATTTGACATCTATGAGTCTTGTCCACCTGTTTTTCTGTGTCAGTCTGAAACTGCAGACGTTAATTTTCTGTTGTAGATTTATTTCCCTAGTTAACAACGTCCGCGAATTTCATTGTCTTGCAATGCAGCGCATTATCAATATCTTTGATATATATGAGTAAGAGAACCAATCCCAAGATTAATCCCTGTGGCACACTATTGTTACGTCTCACCATTCTGAGGCTTCACCATTAATTACCTATATATTTACGACCAGTCGACTAATATCCTATTCATCGAAATACAAGCTTAATTCTATTTTGATTATAAAATCATTAATGGTTTCTTTGGCTATTTTCAGAAATATAACCTTCATACTGACCTCTATAACGTATAAGTCTTCTTTTCCCTACACAAACCTTTATAAGTAACTCTATCATGTTAGCTGTTGGTCTCTTTTAAGTTTCATATGTGCTACTTTCTTAGACAACAGGCACTTCCCTGTGTTATCAGTCTGCCACTATGTTAGCCTATCTGATCATATAGTCTTGAAGAAATAAATTATCTAAAAAACAGCAGACACACCGCATGAATCCAGTATCTAAATTTCTGGTTAAAAGATGGAAAATATTTCAAGACGTAAAAACTATATTCAGGTTAAAATACGTGGCCTTCAAAGCAGAATAATCCTCCCCTTACACTTTTTTTTTTTTTTTCCTTAGCATGCCCGTGGCTCCTCAAGAGCTCGCAACTTAGCGGGGAATTTGAATGTTGGAGGGAGGCCCCACAAGAGAATTTAGGGCCTCCAGAAGGCTAAGATCGGCTTAGTATGTATGCATCAAAGATATACTTATTATAAAAGAAGACAAAAATACTTTATAGAAAAAAGAACTACTTAAACATGAGAACACTTATTGAGAACGAGCCGTCACACGGCATTGATCACTTCAAGTAAATCTTAGAAATTTCATATTGAAGAGTAATATCATGCGACCCTAAGGTTTTCAAAATTTAAGAAAATAGTCATGTTTAAGACTGTTTGTTTGATTTATTGTGCCTTCAATACATTAATACATATGAATAATATTACATGAATACTGCACATAAACGTAGAGAAAGCACAAACCAGGCATTAGTCGGCCGGTGGTGGGTCCCGTGGTGGTGCAGCGAAATGTGCTGTTCGCCGGTTGGGTATTGTTTGTTTGTAAAGGTTTATTGTGCATTCAATACATCAATACATATGGACAGGAGTACATACATATAGCACATAAATGTGTGTGTAGAGATTCCTCAAGACTGTACTTGACACGGATTCTTGCCAAACATCCGTTCTCGGGTGTGCCATTACCAGCAGAGGTTAGGTGTGTGTTTCGGGTTGTTATAATTGGCACAGGGCGGTCATGTGTAACTAGTATCGTTGGCTCTTGGATGTGTGAAATGTGCTTAGTTTGTCCATCCCAAAATAAATCAAATTCATGAATTCTGTTGGCCTTTGTCATAAAGAATGCTCTATGCACTGCATCACTGTAAAGTAGTCGATATATCTGTGTTAAATAATTGAAGAATATTTCAAAACTTAAAGGTTATTTCAAGGTTTAAATACAAATGCATATTGATGAATTATTTTGATTCATATGAACAAATATTTATTTATTATTGGTAAAAAGATTTCAAAGTTCATAGAACAACACAAAAAAGGTTTTACTGAGAAAGAGTCACCACGCAAGACCTGTCTCTTAATCTTGATAAATCTATGACCGTTTACAGATTGATTCTGTACTAATAGGTCCTCTGACCACAAGATGGTCCCAAAAAAATTCAAACAAAACAAACTGTGAGTGCAATTACCTGAGGTTTAAAGGTTTATTCTGCAACAAATACATTCATACATATGGACAACAGTGCATACATATAGCACATAAATGTATAGAATACACAAAGCGGGCACCAGCCCGCAGGTGGGGAGTAGAGTCGATGTCAGATGTAGTGAATCTAATAAGGTTGTATGATACCAGTTTATTAGGCCAAGAGAGCCGCTGGCGGTCCCCAGGTGACCAGGCACGTGCTCCCCAGCCTGCGGCAATTGAAGGCGCGAGCCAGGTGCGCCGCGACCCAGCGCGCCCACCACACTCACCGGCAATTAGAAACAAGGAGGAAACAGGCGGTATGGTACGCCACTACCACTGACTACCAGCCGCTGGACGCCTCCCAGCAGCAGCCTAGAGCAGACGGTGTGCTGCTGCAGCGCGTGAGGCTGGGCTACTGCACCAGGGAGGAGCTGTACGACGGCTTCCAGGGGCAGGCGTGCGA
>JAYMFT010222590.1:0-25133 GCA_038088735.1 Panulirus argus | reverse complement strand
TATTTATTTATTTAATGTATTCCATTATAGTGGAAGATATAGGGTGTTTTAGTTGGGGTGGTGTACGAAGTGAAATGGTCATGGAGAGTGGTTTGGTGAAGAGAGAAGAGGTGGTGAAAACCTTGCATAAATGTAATGTAACAAGGCGGCTTGAGTGGATGGTATTGCTGGTGAATTTCTTGAGTACAGGAGTGACACTGTTGATGGCAGTACTGGTGACGGCGTTGATGGCAGTACTGCCGATGATGGCAGTACTGCTGGTGGTGGCGATGGCAGTATTAGTTATTGTGGTGATATTGATATAGTAATAGTGGTGATAATGGCAGCACTAGTGATGTTGTTGATGGCATACTGGTGATGATGGCAGTACTGGTGATGGTGGCATTACTGGGGATGGTAGTGATGGCAGTGCTGGTGATTATGACAGCACTGGTGTAGGTGGAGATGGCAGCACTAGTAATGAGGGCAGTGCTGGTGATGATATTGAAGGCGGTACTGGTGATGATGGTAAAACCGGTGGTGGTGGTGATGGTAGTACTGTTGATAGGGGCGGTATTCGTGCTTAGAGAAGTGTTATTGTTGTTGTTGTTGTTGTTGTTGTTCTTGGTGATGGTGATGGTGGTGATGATGGTGGTAGTAGTGAAGGCAGGACTGGTGGTGATGACAGTGCTGCTGATGATGGTGATGCTATTGTTGTTGTTGTAGTTGTTGTTTCTGATGGTGGTAGTAAAGGTGATGGCGGTTACTGGGAGGTGATGGAAATGTTGTTGTTGTTGTTGTTGTTTTTGTTGTTATTGCTACTGTTTATATTGTTGTTGATGGCAATGGTGGTGGTAGTCATGGTGGTGGTGTTTTTGATGGCAAAACTGGTGTTGATGATAGTACTGTTGTTGTCGTTGTTCTTTTTGCTCTTGTTTCTGTTGTTGTTGGTAGTGGTGGTGGTGGTGGCAGTAGACAGTACTGGTGGTAATGACAGTACTGACTGTAGTGGTGGCAGTGATACCAGTGATGGTAGTGCTGATGGTGGTGGATGTGGTGGTGGAGAAGGCAGCAGACAGTACTGGTGTTGATGATAATACTGGTTGTGGTGATGGTGGTAGTGGTGCTAGTGATGGTAGTACAGGTGGTACTGGTTGTGATGGTGCAGATGATGGCAGCTCTGGTGGTGATAGTAACATTGTCAGTTATGGCAGTACTGTTGTTGTTGTTTTGGTTGTTGGCAATGATGGTGACAGTATTGGTGGTGCTAATGGTGATGGCAAATTGTTGTTCTAGATAGTGGTGATGGCAGTGCTTTGTTGTCGTCGTCGTTGTCGTTGTTGGTGTTGGTAGTGCTACTGGTGGTCGTGGTTTTGTTGGTGGTGCTACTGGTAGCGGTGATGGTGGTGGTAGAGGTGTGACTGTGTTGGTGATCATGGCAGCATGCAGTGCTAGAGATGGCAATGATGGCGGGGGTGAAGGCGATGGTGGTACTAGTGATGGCAGTACTGTTGGTGGTGCTCGTGGTGTCAGAAGACAGTGCTGGTGACGGTGACAGTGCTGTTGGTGGCTCTGGTGATAGTAATGACTTCAAGAGACAATACTAGCAATGATGGTGGTGGTAATGGTGACAGGGCTAGCAGTGCTGGTGGTGGTGGTGGTGTTGGCACCATTGGTGATGATAGCAGTACTGTTGTTGATGTTAATGATAGTGGTAGCAGTAGGAATTACTTGCGATGATTGGTTGTGGTGGCAATGGTAGTAGGCAATACCTGTGATAATTGCTGTGCTGGTGGTTGTGGTGTTGGTGGCATTACAGAGTAGTGGTAATGATGGTAGCACTGTTGGTAGTGGTGGTGATGGTGGCAATAGGTAGCACCGGCGTTGATGACAGTACTGGTGGTCGTGGTGATGGTGGCAGTGAGCAGTACTGGTGATTATGGAAATACTGGTGGCAATGGTAGTAGTAGACAGTACTGGTAATGATGGTTGTTCTGGATGAAATGGTGTTGATGGTGCTGACGCTGCTGATGGTGATAGCAGCATTGGTGGTGGTAGTAATAACAACAGTACTGGGGATGGTGGTGATAGTGATGACGGCAGTACTGATGTTAGTAGTGCTGATGGTAATGACAGTACTGGTGGCAGTATTGTGATGGTGGTAATGGTGGTGGTTTTAACTTTAGCACTGGTAATGTTGGCAGTATCGGAGGTGGTGGCAGTACTGTTGTTGTTGGTGGTGTTAGTTGTGGGCAGCGTGACAGCGCCAGGTATATATATCTCGTCACCCGAGCCACCACATTGCCCCACTCGTCCTCACACCCGGGCCAGAAACTGGGGCTTGGCTGCCCCAGGTGATGGCATATGTTGCAGGCTGCTCATACAGAGAGTGACGGCTGTAGCTGTCAAATTTATTGAAACCATCACTCGAAATAAGACGGCAAACCATTTACGGAACCACCAATTGATGGTTTTTGACGCAGTCGTTCATGTTTGACAAATCTGATTGGTTTATGATGTAGTTAACATGTGCAATGAAAGTAAAGCGTGTGATGTCATATATTTAGGTCTCTAGAATACGTTCGATAAAGTCGCTCATCCAAGATTACCAGCAGAAGTTAAGTTTCATGACACAGACGAGGTTGTGCCACGGTTGACTGACAGCTAACGAAGTGTCATGATTAAGCGTCAAGCGTGCCGCAGGGATCAGTCTTAGGATCATGTACTCCAGGGATCAATCTTGGGACCATGCGCCGCTGGGATCAGTCTTGGGACCATCTTCACTCCTGATGAATATTGATGATATTGGTGATGGGTTACGTTGGCTACGTTGTCTTAGCAACGGAAATTCGCGGACGACACTAAACAGGGAAGCAAAGCCACAACAGAAAATGATCGCCTATAAAAGCAAGCTGAGTTGGCCAAACTGACAGATTTTATTCGCATGTGACAAGCAGAATTAACTACCGGTAATTGCACTGGTGTACATATTAGTAGTAAAAAATGAAGTAAGTGGAGATAATGACTTTGGTGCAATAATCTCTGATGAATCAGTCAAGCAAACATTGCGTAGAAATAGCAAAATACGTAAACAAAACTTAAGGCTTCACTGGTGGTGCATTCGAATTCAAGTCTTCATTCATCACAGTTCACTGGCGCGTCACCATCATGAATGATATGGTCAGGTTGGATCAGCATCCTTCATGAGAGACATAGATTAGAAAGAGCAGAGCGGCGAGCTGCCAAGATAAGTAATTCCCGGTCTGAGAAACAGAGCCCATGAAAACTGGATTTACAGCTTTAACTCCTTTAGCTTCGACAACAGAAGGCTAGGAGGTGAAGTGATGCACGTGTTCCCTAACCTTCCCTTCTTCTCTTAGGAGAAAAGGACCT
The DNA here is from genome assembly GCA_038088735.1 of Panulirus argus. Classification (NCBI taxonomy): domain Eukaryota; kingdom Metazoa; phylum Arthropoda; class Malacostraca; order Decapoda; family Palinuridae; genus Panulirus; species Panulirus argus. The sequence continues at coordinate 21,761 of JAYMFT010222590.1, read as the reverse complement.
TCTAAGACCCTGGGCCCACTAAGGCCCATATGTCATCATCCTGTATTGAAGATATTTTTTCTCTTTATAGTAAAGGCTCCAGTCACGTACAGAAGGCCACATTAATCCTGAGTCTTAATTGAAATATAGGTAGGTTAATAAATGGGAAAAAGAAGAGACAAGGGTAAAGTATTTACAAATTTTTAAGGAAGTTGAAAATCTGTCTTTTAAAATGTGCCAGGTATAGCTATTGCGAAAGATGTGAGGTTTGGAAGTCCTAAAGCTTCGAGTTGTACGGAAACAGTTATCAAGCCCACCCTTGAGTTGCCAGCGGTCACACAGTCATTATGTGGCTCAACAGGTTTACGATTATTGCGTGGTCTAGCTAGTGGTGTGGGCTCCCAGGCAGCCAGCTCTCGGGAGCAAAATCAAGAAAGAAAGTTAACTAACATTGCCGCGTGGGGCAAGCGGTTCAAGTTTGGAAGTTAGCCTGGGAGAGTTGTAAAAGTCGGACATCTTTCGACTCAACTCTGTCAAGTAAGGATACAGAGCTAGAACCACTCCAAATATGAGAGCAGTACTCCATACAAGGACGGATCAATCCTTTGTATAAACGGAGCAGCTGGTGAGAAGAAAAGAAATTTCGGCATATAAACAGGACTTCCAGTTACTTAGAAGCAGACTTACCTATTTCCGTAATGTTGGGTTTCCGAGATAGAGTGGATGTTAGAGTAATGCCAAATATGTTCAATGAGTCAAGAGGTGAAGTGACAGAACCACTGAAGGAGAGAGGAAAGTTGAGAAGAATTTTCGATAAAGAGATTAGCAGAAACCGGGTCTTAGAGACATTAAACTTAACCAAATTTCGTCTACTCCACCGAGATATCCTTTACGAGTCTGAGTTTATAGAAGAAGTTGTGTTGAGATGAGTTGCAAATCGAATGAGAGAAGAAGGAGCAGAACTGAAAGAAATGGAGGAATGCAGTATTCAGTCGTCAACATATGAGTGCATTTGGTTATCTGTGGAAGTAAGGAAATCGTTAATAGATAGGAGAAAAAGTGTGGGAGACAAGACAGAAACTTGAGGGACACCGCTGTTGATGAAAAAAGGGAAGCTGATACATCAATACTCATGGAGATAGATCGGCCAGAGACGAAGCTATACATTTGGGAGCAAAATGAGGAAGGAAAGCCAAAAGAGGAGAGCAACGAGATGAGATCCCAATATCTCACCTCGTCAAAAACTATAGACATGTCAAAGGTAGCTACATAGGATTCCCAGAAATCTTTCAGGTATGATGACCACACGTTATTAAAAGAGGAAGCCATACTGGTGATCAGAGAGAAGACTGTAAGATTCAAGATATCTGAGGATATGGAAGTAGAGGAGAGATCCAAAGTCTTTGGTAAATTTCAAAGAGAGAGGACGATAATTAGAGAGGTTAGAACGATCACCCTCTTTAGGGATGGAACGTACCAACACATGCTTCCTAGAAGAAGGAAAAATTCTGGTTCTTAAACTGAAATAGAACAGACGAGCAAGCACAGTTGCAAGTTCAGAGGCACACTCTTTCAGTACACTGGAATGGATGCCATCAGAACGATAATGCTCGTGTCCAGAGAGAGAAGAGCTTTTCAAGCAGTTCGAAAAGGGATTACGGGAAGGGGCATAGGACTAGTAGCAAGATCAGGGGATGAAAGGATGTTAGAGTCATCCAAGATAGAGTTACTGGAGAAGCGGGAAGCAAAGAGAGTTGCTGGTCTTAACAGTAACCCTCTCCTTGTTTTTAAGGAGTGTGCCTCTGAACTTGCTCTGATTCTTACTCGCATATTTTTACCTCCTTCTTGGAAGCATGCCTTGGTGCAGCCCATCACTGATAATGGAGACGCGAATCCCTCTTATTGTCGCCCAATCTCAAAAGATTTTGAAACATCTTTACACTTACTTTATATACACTTAGGATTCCATACCCTTTTTCAGATCATCAATAAGGGTTTCACAGTGATCTGGTGATCCATCCTATGTGATTTACCTCTAGTCCTCCTCCATCATGAATTTCGGTGAATCTTTTATCTTGGCCTTCAGCATCTCCAACGATAACAGACAGGGTGTGACGGAAATCTCTGCCTTCTCAATTTTCTTCCTTTCACTCTTCTGTTTTTCTCTGTTCTCTAATGCGTAGCTTCCTTTCTAGTCGGTCGCAACAGTGGTACCTAGTGACAGCACTAGGATCCCATTTCCTCTATCAAGGAATAAAGTATTAAAACTAAAAAAAAGAACTAGTCGGTCCATTGCCGTTTTCACTGATAGGACGACTCCTTATCCTGTCAACAGCGGTGTCCCGAAGTGCTCTGCCCTACTGCCTGTCCTCTACTGTAACTGTCAAATTATGTAGCCCATACATTGTACGTTGTGTACCTAATGAGATGCTCTGTGTATATATGTTAACTTGCTACGTATTGCACAAGTACCATTAATACCACTTCTCCCTCTCTGACGGGACAAGACCCTTTGGGTCTCTGGACCCGCTCGGACTCGTTTATCACTCTCTTATGTTGATGTACCGACTGTACGCTCTATACTTGCCTTCTCCTACCCCCTAGTCATGTACCCTTCATCTACGTTGTCAGTGAGGTGCTTTGCCTGTGTATACTAAGACAAATTAAGAATTTTCTTCTTTAGTGACCGACATGGCACGGACAAATATGCCCCAATCAAGGCCACCCGGGTGAAAAAAAAAAAAGTTGAAATTAATCAGGGGCTCCGCAAGTGTCGGACATTAGAGGAAAAATTCTCCGTTAACGATTACTTGTGTCTTCATCTTCATACCTTATTGACTTTTACGCCGATGATTCCACTATTTATGTTTCAACTCACTTCCCCTTTCCTCCTCGCTTCAATGCTCGTCCTTTCTCTTGTACTGATCATATCACATCCCTTAAGTCAGACCTACATAGTATCACAGAATGGGCAAGTTGGACCCTGATTAAATTAATTAGCGCAAGAACTCAATTTCTCTCATTACGTCTTTCTAAAGCTCACTTGTTTCCCCACTATCAAGTTTCAAAACACTGCAAGTCAATCCTGATATAACATGAACATCCTGGGCACAACCATGTCTTCCACGTTATGAACACTACATCATTTCCTTTCCAAAGGTGGGCGGTGTTGCATAAGTGCCGTAACTAGTATTCTTGTGACAGGTTATTCCATATTCACTCCGATTCTAATTGCCCCAGAGTAGGGCACTCTTCGTATATCAGGTATGGCTTTTCTTTCACTGAGCTCGCAGCCAGAGTGGAATCAAAAGCCTTACGCCATAACAATCCTCCAGTTACTACCTCTCATGAATAATACCTTTCCGTCTGCCATGCCATTGCTAACCTCTCCTTTTTCCTCAGGTATCATGGCCGCTGCTTTCTTGAGTCGTGTGCAAGAGTCCCTGTCACTGACTCTTGAACCCGTGGCACCCGCCTGGCTGCTGCTTCCCACAGATTCTGTGTGGAGACCAGCCAAACATGGATTGGTCGTTATGATACCTCCTTTCCTCAACAAGCGAATCTGTGGGATTCTCTTCCTTCTTTCTCTCTTCGTACGCCCTCTCCACGTCTTTAAGAATCAAGCCTAAACACAATTAAGGAACTTTGATTAATTCTATTCTTTTCCCTGAACACTTTCTTCCGAGATGGCAATGATTAGGGCATGTTTCTGTCCATGCTGTCTATTACAATAAAAAGAAAATCATGGAGAATTGAATAGGGTACTTGGGCCATGGTACACCAGGTGAGGTACACAGTATATATAGCAGGATACGTGAAGCAGGACAGTCTGGGAAGGGTACACAGGGTACGGCACCCCAGGTGAGGTACAACGGGCCAGTATACCACAGGTACAGCTTGACTGAAAAACAAAGCAGCTAAAACTTGTTCAAGTTTACTTACACTTGACACCACAACAAGCTGGTATTCATTAAGATTCCTTTGTCTCAACGGCACATGATAGGTTGATGGCGCGTCTCAAAAATTTTTGAGTATAAGGAAGATCATATTTCAGTCTCAGTAGGGAAGTGATAACAGGGAGTGATGGAGTGAGGAGGAGATGGAGTTAGTATTTTGAAGGTTTATTGAATGTGTTTGATGACAGAGTGAAGGAATCCTTCAAAATACTCACTCCATCTCCTTCTCACTTCATCACTACCTGTTACCACTTTCCATTTGCTCCTTCATCGATATTCCTATATGTTTTCTTGTTTTTTTCTTACACTATTAACCTCCTTTCAAAACTTTCTTATTGTCTCTGAAGTTTGCTAATACTCATTCACCCCACTCTCATTTGCCCGCTTTTTAGCCCATGCACCTTCCTCTTGTCCTGCCGTTTTCTCGTATACATCTCCCAGTCATTTGCACTCCTCCTCTGTAAGTACCGCCCATAAACCTCTCTTTTCTCTCTCACTAGCAACTTCACTTCTTCATCCCACCATATATTACCCTTTCTCACCAGCCCACCTCCCACATCCCACCCACTTCTCTCGCACATGCCAGCACAGCTTACCTACCGATTCCTCATTCACTCGTCTAGCTTCGCTTACTCTCGCCTTTTGCTCTTTCATGCCCAACCTCTCTTGGTGTTTCTTCACACACGTCATTTTTGGAAGTCCACTTGCTTTCACCATCTTCTTCTCACTCATATCATTTCCTCTTTTCCGAAATTTCTACCTACGTCCACCAGGTAATGATCAAACACCCCATCAGCTGGCCCTCCCAGCACATTTACATCCAAGAGTCCCTTCTGTGCACACCTATCAATTAGTATGTAGTCCAATAAGGCCCTCTAACAATCTTTCACCGTACTCCCACGTATACTTATGTATGTCCCTTTTTATAAACCAAGTATTCCCAATCATCAGTACTTTTTCAGCATACACCTTCACAAGCTGTTCACCATTCCTGCTTACCTCATTGAATATCGTATGTTCCCTAGTCATATCCTCAACTTTCACATTTCTCAATCTTTCATTTAAACCACCCAACACTAATACCCGATCTCTTACATCAAAATTGTTGACACATTCTCTCAGCTGATCCCAAAACACTTGTCTCTATTCGTCATACTTCTCAGGACCAGGTGTATAAGCACAAATAATCACCCATCTCTTGCAGTCCAGTTTCATTCTTCCCATTTTAGTCTGGATCTCACTTCCTTACATTCTTTCATACATTCCCACAACTCCTGTTTCAGCGGTAGTAATACCCCTTCCGTAGCTTTTGCACTCACATCAACCCCTGACTTTACCCCTTAAACATTCTCAATTATAACACACACGGTTCTAGAGTTCAGGCTCCGGGAACGCACAAACATCAGGCAGCCACATTCAAGACCTTGCCACACAGCAGAATCATCTCTACCACAGGATACCATAATTCGTCATAGCGACTGCCAATAAAGATATAATATTTAACATGTACAGTGTGGTTAAGAAAAACGACACACCGCAAAATTCTTTTATTGCTTTTATTACCAATATTTTTTTCAATTTCACTTCGACTGTGGGGACTTAAAAAGCTAGTTGTCAGTGTAGTGGAGAGTTCAATATGGAGTGGTAATTGTTGTGCTGTCGTATCCAGACACCTTTAGTGCTTTTTGGCAGGTCGTCTTTAAAGCACAAAAAAATGGAGATTTTTACATTTTTCCTTTGCTGTAAAATTTTAGTATTTCAGAAAATATTCCAGCGACTGATAGGTTGACAATGGAGCAACTTGGATGAGCTCAGCGATCTACCGTTCCCGTACCTTTCTTCCGTATTCCTATTCTCTCCACGACTTCTCTCCTCTGATTCGTCCAACATACGCTCCTCCCAAAAGAAAATACCCCCGCCATCCAGTAAACCCTTCCCTTCTGTTATTATCAAGGAAGATGTTCTTAGTTTTCTCGGCGTTTGGAATCATTACTTAAGCTTAAATCGGGAGAGTTACTGATGACCTGGCAGCCCTCTGCGCTAGGTCATCACTCGTCCTGTACATGTATGATCCATATGAAAGGTGAAGCCATGGCTGCACACAATCCATACGCCCTCATAGGTACTTATACAGACAACTGTTTATGATAACACTGGTTGAAGTATGGAGATACACGACATTTTAGGTGGCTGTAGCTTTCCCTCCCTTGATAGAACACGTTGACACGATGTAGACAGCAGCCGCCTAAGGAAGTTACTTAGGAGTGTCCAAGCGTTGCTCGGAACCGTCTTACACATTTCGTATCAGTAGGCTGTAGATAGCAGCCGCCCAGGCAAGTGCAGCCCCCTGATTTAGAAGTTTTCAAGTGACTCCTGGAACCACCTTACAATCCCCGTTTCCGGAAAGCTGGTGTGCTTTCTGTTTCACCATAAGTAAATTCTTAGGCTGGACGTAATATCTTCTACTTCCCTCCACCAAGCACTAGTCTCCTACCTTGTCTTAACCTCTTGTCTTTACATTCTTTTCACCTATTCTTTTTCAGTCATTTTTTCATCTCGTGCGTCTTATCCCTTCCCTTTTTTGCGCTTATGGCCTGGTCTTGATGGGGGCCTCCCTCCGTGGATGGAGCGTTTAACACTGGGAGGAGAAAGAAAAAAATAGATTCATTAAGGTCGGTACGCCAGGTGAGGTTCACGATGTATGGAGGAAACCTAATAGTAGAGTCTGCAGGGGCAGAGTACACGATGTGCGCTACATCCGGTTAGGGACAAGGTACACGGAGTGTAAGGGGACGCCAGATAAATAGTATGATGGTCCAGAACGAAGCACAGTTTTAGTTCAATAAACATTATTTGTCTAGATGTACATAAACAAAGCATTTCAGTGATAGCATGGGTGAAGCGTTACGTGTTCAGGGATAGGGGGAGGCCAGTATAGAGCGGACAATGAGTACAATACATCAACATAGGAGGGTGACAAGTAGGCCTATTGACTCATCTTCCCGTCAAGGTAGGAGGGAGAGCGATGATATATCAGTACATGATACATACGTACAGAACAGTAGTAACCTACTTAATTTTGTAGTTAGAGACAGGATGATAAAGAATGACCCCTCTCCAACCCCTCCTCACTCCGGCACATTAACCGGTAGGAAAATAGCTGTCTAGGGACTATGTACTGTATGTAACGAAATACTCATTATGAATTGTAACATCCTATGTAATATTAACTCACTGGGGTCTGACTAAGACCCTTTGTGACCCCTGTAATCCATTGCGCTACTGCTCACAGGATGAGTATGGGCGGCACAATAAATTTGCCGGGGTTACCGGCATAAATCAATCAATAGGAACACTAACAAGGAAATCCCATGAGAACCATGAATGGCAACCTCAAAATCATCCTCAACAGAGGAAAAAGTTGACAGAAGTGAACATCGTAGTCATTCATTAAAAGGTTTATCTTGGACCAAAAGCTTTAGTCACTTTTGACTATCAGTACGATTATTGCTTATCCTTGCCTTGAATGTTTTGGTAGCGTTGGTTCTGGAGGTGGCTTATTCCAGCCTTCTACAACTCTGCCGCTGAAGACACTGTTGCCCATATGTGTATCACATCAACTGCCACTGAACTGCACACCGCTGCTTCTGGTCATCGTTTGTCTGTCTAACGTGAACTTATTAAGGAAATTCTTTAGCAAGTCTCGTGATGGAACCGACAAACCATTAGGAGGAACAAACGAGACAAGAGTATACGTAGGCCACGGTACACAGAACAATATGGGCCACGGTACACCAGAAAATACGGTGTGTAGGCGACGGAACATGTGGCAGAACACAAGGTATACCCCATGGTGCATAGATGAAGATAAAAAGAAAACGTATTATCTAGTACATGGAGGGGTACATCCTTACTGTACAAGAGGTTTACCAACTCTATAATGACGTGGTGACACTCGGGCTGAGTCCTCGCTCTCTTCACCACACAAACCCTTCTGATCATCCCTCACCGACGGGCGTTATGACAAGGCGCGGGCCACACGCACTCCGCCGTTTCACCCGCAACCAGTCCTGGGCAGGTGTGTCACAGAACAGACCCTCTCTCATAAACCAGTCCTGGGTAGGTGAGTCATAGGACAGAACACCTCCTCCCGCTCAGTCATTCACCAGCCACGCGATGGTTTGTCTGAGTGACTGACGCTTGGGTGATTAGTGGCGTGTGGATGACATGAGGTACACGGTGTGAGGGCCGCCCGCCAAGTGTACCCACACTCTTCCCGGGTTTATTGGCCGTGAAACGAGTTCGTCAGACGAGTCGATTCTGTTTCATTCATACTTTTGAAGCTTTGCCTTTTTTTTGGAGGTTTTATATGAACATGCAGTGACAGATGCATTATTAGCACACAGGGAGGACTGCAACAGGTGTCAACCGTGTGTTCTTACCAAGGTTTGCTGCCAGTCAACTGATAAAGTAGGAGTCAGCCGCAGCTGCTGATGACGTCTTCATTGCTCGAGCAAAAGGAAAGCATGAATCTTGGCAACACTGAGATACCCAGCCACTGGCCAGGCAATACCGCGCCCACCGGCCTCCCACCTCCAAACCCCCACCTGACACACACCCCCACCTGCTCCACACCCCCACCAGCCACGCCCCCACTTGCTCCACACCTCCACCTGCTCCACACCCCCACATAATCCACACCTCACCTCCTTCACACCCTCACCAGCTCCATACCTCTACCTGTTCCACACCACAGCCAGATCCACTCACCCCACTCCACCGCTCAACTAACCCACTTGCTCCACATACTCACCTGATCCTCACCCCTAATAGCTCCACACTCCCACCAGCTCCATACCCCAACTGCTCCACACTCCCACCTGCTCCGCACCCTCATTTGCTCCATACCCCCACCGGCTCCATAACCCCTCCAGCTCCACACTCCCATGTGCTCCACGCTCTTGCTTGTTTTACACCTCCATCTGCTCCACACATACCTTGCTTCACACGTCCACCTACTCCACATCCCCACCTGCTCCAAACCTTCTCCTATTCCACACCTCAATTTCTCCACACCCCCACCAGCTCCATACCCCCACTTGCTCCAGACCCCCACCTGTTCCCCACCTCCACCTGTTCCCCACCTCCACCTGCACCACACCCCCTGTGCTCCACTCTTGCCTGTACCTCACCTCCACCTGCTCCACATCTCTTGCAGTATCTTCCTTCTGTCTGATGATGTTTCCAGTAAGCTTCTCACATTTCCAAGTTTGACCTTTATATGCTATTCAAATCTAAGGGAAGAATTTTTGTTGCTTGGACCATCTCCCCGCCTGCTGGACCTTGAATCTCCCAACTCTGACGTCATCTGACGTAAGACGTGTCTCCCAGATACTAATGTAATGCCTTGTTTTGCAAACTGCTCTACAAACATCATAACTTTCTTTGACTGTCGAAATTCCTGTCATCGGCCCATGTCCATCCTCTCACCCTTAAAATGAGGTCCTCTACTTTGAAGATTTCAACACACACTATAGGGAATGGCTGAACTCCTTACACATAGATAGCGATGGAGATGAAATCCTCAAGTTCTTAACCAATTCAGTCATACTCCAGTTGCCATGGTTTTCCAGCAAGTTCGTGGGACACTTCTCTGAATTCACTTTCGAAACCTACAACTTTCCCACATAACCATAACCTGTAATCTATCCAAGAAACTCCACATTACACAGAGAGCCAAGTCTACTTCTAATAGACGGGAATTCTTGTTTAGACGCCGAGTTACTTGACCGAGTCGTGCCTTTAGCAGTTCGACTTATTGCCTCTCCCAGTCTGACCTCAAAACTTGACTCTTTTACCCTGCGCCTCAGTGTTGGTTCACTCTTCTGAACTCAAGGGTGGTCTGTGGCGATGTCTGTGTCTTGTTAATCACGCGAATTGTAAAGTTTGTGGTCAAAGGTTTGGATATGAACTAGAACACTGTGTCTTAGAATGTGAAGAAATAGAGCCGTTTAGGGATAGATCTAAACAAACCCTGCAAGAAATGTCACAACACCTTAATGTCAATGACAAGATACCTGAAATTTTAAGTTTGTATCCACTCTTTGCATCCAGTCGGTAAACCTTTTTATATGAACTATGTAATGTATGTAATGAAATACCTGTTATAAACTGTAATATTTTATGTAATATCAACCCACTAGGGTCTGACTAAGACCTTTTATGACCCCTGAAATCCTTTTCCGCTACCGCTCACGGTATGAGTATGGGGTACACAATAAACTTAAGGGGTTACCAGCACAAATTAAAATCTTCGTCTTGCCTTACACCGCTAAACTGGGTCCCTTCAAGGGTGTATGTGATAGTGGGAGATAGCAGAAACTCAGGGATTAGTGTGGTAAGAGTAGAGAAACATACAGATGATGCAAAGAAAAAACTGCAAACTGTTAATATGACTGTCGAGGCATAAACAATATTGATCTTTGACTTGAAACATTTATCATTTCTATTCTTAAACGTTGATTGGTAAATCATTCCAAATGTTAACAATCCTGTTAAAGAAAATCGGATGAATCGTCTTAAGCGGCCTGTTAGATCGACATTATCAAAGCCTTTGATAATTTTCAATAAATTTATTAGATCACGTCTTAACCTTCTTCATTTTTTTAGCTAGATAGATATAAGTCGTTTATTTGTCTCTTACAGTATTTGTTTCTCAGTCCGGAATAATCATCCTGATAGCTCGACGCCATATTCTCTCCATTGTGCCTGTGTCTTCTTTTCAAGTAGGTTGACCAAAACTGAGCACAATATTCAAGGTGGGGACGCACCAGTGAACTGTAAAGAATCAAAGAATATTGTTCGGTTTTAACTGCTTTTATGCACCTCGACTTAGCCACATTGACCGGACCGCATTTGCCCGCGAGGAAGAAAACCTCTTGAGAAATTATGAAAAACCATGCGGCTGTAGTAGAGTTTTCTACGATCATTTTAGGATGATGATACATCATTATAGAAGGCACCGGACCCATACTGCACGATGTGATATTGTAGCTGCTAGAATTCGGTTAAGGTACATGCACTTCTGGTAAGTCGCGAGAAACCATGATCCTGAACGTCACATGTGACGACCCTTTTCTGCATCTGATGAACGTAAACTTGTACACTATATCAGCGAACGTATCAAGAATAATGATTTCAGATCTTAAGGTTTGCTGCTTTCGACAGCTTTGTGACTGTCTTATTGATAGTAATATCCTTGAAGACATTCTGACTCTATCCAAAATTCGTCATGCCCTAAGCTACGTAAACACCAGGTGTAATCATGCCCAGTACAAGCACATTATGTAACTACAATGTTCATTGTGTGATGTACCTTGACCTTCTTTTCATTGCTGTCAGTTTTAACAGCATGCTCAGTGCCAGTATATTGCGGGACTATGCTCAGTATGTAATGTATCTTTGACCTTTCATAATATCATCAATGTTAATGATTGTACGCTACACTGTATCATATCTCAAATATACACCTCAGTGTATATGTAATTTGCTTATGTTCATAATTCAACTATAATGTTAACAAGATGTTCTGTACGTGTATGACATTTTAAGCTTGTTTTGTATTACACAAATGACTGATTAATGGGAATACATGGTTTTAAAAGAGGGTCATGCACAAATATACGTAAATGATTAGAAAAGATGGTCAACGGGCATGACTGTATTGAATACTGGTAGATAAACGTGTAAAACAAAGAACTCTGGATGTGAATGTGCTAAGAGGGACAGTTGGTGGGATGTCAGATCATTACCTAATGGAGGCGAAAGTGAAGAGTTTTGTGGAGGTTTTAGGAAAATAGGAAATGGTTTGGTGTGCGTAAAGAAACATCAGGAGATATTGAGTGTAGAATGGCAAATGGTGATAGTGAATCAAGCTAGAGGAGTGGGTGGGAAATAGGAGTGCTGCCATGTGCGAGAGCAGAATGTGGCATGCGGAAAGTGGGAGACAGTCAGTTAAGAAAGGGTGGTGAGTAGTGGGATAACGATATAGAGTTGCTTGTCAATGACAAAAGAGAAGTATATGGGTTGAATATACAGGGAAGGAGCGCCTATGATTGGGAGATGTATAAGAGAAAGCAGTAAGAGTTCAAAGGAAGGTGCAGGGGTTGAAAAAGAGGTCAAGTGAAATTTTTTTGGATTGATCGAGTATAAGTAAACTTCAGAAAGAATGATATATTTCGAAAGGTGGTTAATAGTGTGCGAAAAACAAGAGAATAAATAGGAGCATCGGTGAAGGGGGTAAATAGGAAAGTGGCAACACAGTGATGAAGTGAGGAGATGGAGTGAATTTCTCAAGGACTGTTGAATGTGTTTGATGATAGGGTTGCAGATGTAGGATGTTTGGGTCGGGGTGGTATGCAAAGTGAAAGAATCGTGAAGATTGGTTTGGTGAAGGAACACGAGATGGTGAAAGCCTTGCATAAGATGAAATGTGGCAAGGCGGCTGGAGTGCAATGTACTGCAATTGTATTTCTTAAGAAAGGGGTGACTGTGTTGTTTGGTTAGTTAGGATTTTCGGTATATGCATGGATCATTGTGAGGTGCCTGAGGATTGGCGGAATGTATGTATAGTGCCATTGTATAAAGAAGTATACTTTGCTGAGTGTTCTTGATAAGTTGTATGGAACAGCAGTGACTCAGAGGGTGAAAGCATGCACACAGCTACAGACTGGGGAGCAACAATGTGGTTTCAGAAGGCAGAGGATGTGTGGATCAGGTGTTTACTTTGAAGAATGTGTTTGAAAAATACTTAGAGAAATAGAAGAATTTGTACTGTATGCGGCATTTATTGATCTGGAGCAAGTATATGACAGGTTTGATAGGGAGGCTTTATGGATGTTCTTCAAAATATATGCTGTGGAAAGAAGGCTGCTAGAAGCAGTGAGAAGTTTTCATCAAAGATGTAAGGCATGTGTACGAGTAGGAAGAGAGGAGAGTGAGCCGTTCCAGCTGAAGGTCGGTCTGCGGCTAAGGTGTGAGATGTCATCATGGACGTCTAATTCATTTAAGGATTGGGTTTAGAGGAAGGTAAAGGCAAGAGTCCATGCCATGGAACAGGTGAATCTAAATGGATCCAAATAACAGCCAATCACATGACAAAGTTTAGAGCACATAATCTGTATAAAATTAGGAAGCAGCAGCATTACCTGCCTCCCTGGAAGATACTACCTTTGACGTCACTACACCAACTTATCCACCCAAGAATCTAATCAGTTATAATCTTCACCTTCAACACTTAGCCAAAACCAGTACTCTGGAGCATATTTGTCTTTCCCAATAACTATGACCTGGCTCATTTCAAAAGACATGTTTTTCACTTTCTCAGAAATTTGTAAATACTTTCCCTGTCTGTTTTTCCCAATTTCTCAACTCTCTCTATATTTCAATTAGGGCCCGGCCTTGATGTGGACTTTTGTCCGTGACTGGAGCCTTTAACATAAAAAAAAATATATAGACACTGCAGACTGACGATAACATAGCCCACACGGAGCACACATGGCAGCGAATAGAACTATGGCAGCTGGAGCGAACCATAGGATGGGTGAGGGGGCAAGGGCCCTGGGTGCACTGAGGAGAGTATGGTGCTGTGTGGATGGGTCGTGAACCTTAATGAAATGGAATGCAAGTATAGGTGTTGTGATAATTGAGAGCATAATTGAGGGTATCGAGTAACCGGTGTAGATGAAGAAGATGAACAGCTTGTCGGGTTGGGTGCTGAGAAAGGATTGTTGGTTGAGAATACTCGGTTTTGAAATGATAACGAGTGCATACGTAGATGAGTGGGGCTGGGGATCATTGGGCTTTATCGGATTTTGTGCCAACTAACAACCATATCTTTTGCAGGGTGGTTACGGGGAGAAGAAAGGAGTGGCTGAACAAGGGTAAGTACAGTTTTGAAATTGAAGTTTAGTTACAGAGTAAACAGGTGTTTAATACGAGGAATGCTTGTGATAGTGGAAGATATCAGGCACTACTGATTAGCATGGTAAAAGAAGAAAGGCATACAAATAATTCAAAGGGAAAAATCTACAAACCGTCAATGTGATTAAGGAAACGTAAATAATGTAAGTCATGGACTGGAAGTGAAATATTTATCATGTCTGTTCTTAAACTCATCTGTTGAACTGATTTCGACCACTCTAGTTAGTAAATCATTCTTCATGTTAACAATTCTGTTGAAGAAAAAGTACTTCGCTCATTTGAGGTAAAACCTTGACCCACAAGGTTGTATTCACTGTTACGAGAGAAATCAGATGCATCAAGTCTTTCGTACTTTATTAGATCAAGATTATCAAAACTTTTCGTAATTTTGAATAACTGTTTCAGATTAAGTCGTAACCTCATTTCTAATAGGATTTGTCTCTCAGTCCTGGAATCATCTTGGCAGCTTGTCGCTGTACTCTTTCCATACTGTCCATGTCTTATCTTTCAGTTAGCTTTACAAGACTAAACACGGTATTCAAGATGGGGATGCACCGCTTGGATGTAAAGAAGGATGATTTTCGTAGGCTTAAATTTGAAAGCCCTACCTATAAATTCAAGAATTTTGTTCGCTTTTCTTACTACCTCTATGCGCTGTTTACGTGGCTTTAAGTTACCAGCTTTTATTACGCCTCAATGTTTTTCCTCATTTAACTTTTGCAGTTTAACAGAATTCATATTGTACCTTACCTTGTCATTTTAACTACCGATTTGTAAAGCAATGTACTTATCGATATTATAATTCATACGACACCTTTGAGCCTAGTCAAGTACCTTGTTTATTGTTAGTTTCAAGCTGCTTGACGTTCAAGTTCATTTGTAGATTTGTTTCCCAGCTAGTATCATCTAAGAATTTTGTTATATTACAATGCATCCCATTATCAGTATCATCTACATTCACGAGAAAGAGAACGGTTCCACGACTGATCCCTGTGGCACCCCAGTTGTTACGTCTAACCATTCTGACTATTGACCATTAATTACAACTCTTTTTTTTTTTACGGCTTGACAACCAATTTCCTATCCACCGAAGTACGACCCCATCATTACCATATGAATTAAATCTTGCTAGTAACCTCTGATGCACTACCTGAGCTAATGAATTTTGAAAATCTAGATAGATGAGATCATCCGCTTTACTTTCATTATACGTGTAGATTATATTAGTAAAGAAATCGAGCAGATCCGTCAGACATAAGAGAGATTTCGTAGAAAACCTTACAGAGAATCGTTCGTTAAGTAGTGGTCCTGTAAATGGTTTACAATTTTGTTTCGAATGATCGTTTCCATAAGTTTTCCAACTAAAAACGTAAAACTAGTTGGACGATTAGTAGATTGCTGATGTTACACTGACAAACTTCCATCCCTTGGAACTTTTCCCGTTGCAAGTGACTTATTGAAAGGAGAAGTCAAGGGCTTAACAATCCCATTGTTTGCCTCTTTCATTGTCTTCAGGTAAAACTTATCATAGTCTACCGTTTTGTTTAATTTTATTCTGTATATTGTTTTTAGTATGCCTTCAGCTTTTATTTCATTATGTTGAAGAATGTTATCCTCTCTTATCAATGAGACTGAATTCGGGACACGATTTGTGTATTGGATCTAAAATACAGAATTCATGGCTTCGTTGTCTTGAACCAAGGTACAGTTTTACGTAATTAATGGACCAATTTCCAGGGCAATGGCTCTTGATTTTGACCTAATCATAAAACTCCTTAGGGTCTCGTTTTCTATTTTCAATGATATACGCTTCATATTGACGTATAATTTGTCTTTTAAGTCTTTTAGTTTCTCTACGCAAATCAATATGATGCGTTCTATAGTGCTGGCTACTGATCTCTTTGAGTTTCTAATGAGCTACTTTCTCAAACAACAAGCACTTCTTTATTTCACCGTCCACCACCTTGGCTTCGTTTTAACAAAAACTGTGTACGACACAGTGGCACACATTTTCACTCTACTACTATGAAAGTTTTAAAGATGCTTTTCCAAACTACGTTTATTTCGTTTTCATTTACGGTATCATCCTCGGCTTGCCTATTCAGAGCAGTGCGAAAAATCATTAAAATCTGCAAGTCTAAAATCTGGTATTTATTTCGTGACTATCATGATGATTAGAATTACGTTCAGAGTTGAAAGTCACTTCAAAAGCAATATGTCTGCAATATGTCTGTGATCACTTGTACCAAACACTTTTCCGAGTTCAATATTGAAAACGAGATCCTCATTTGAAGTTATAAATAAATCTAATTTCTCCGCCAATAGGTTTCTAAACTTATTGGATTAAGGCACAATGGTGTAGCTGGAGTATATTGTATAGTTATCTTAATATTTTTTCTTATGAGCAACTATTTCATATCAATACTGGTTTTATATGCCTTGGTACGGGACACTGCTCATAAACTTAGGACTGTTCTTCGTCTACCTCTGTATAAATAAGAATGGTATCAAAAGTCTTCCGTCTCATTAATTTTCCAGAAATCACTTCCTCCAATCGTCCCTTTCTTTTATCCACGATGTTGCTACCCTTCCCCTGTTCTACATATATCATTTTCGCCACTGCCCGCGTGAGTTGTTCGTATGCATTCCCGCTGCCAAGGCTTGGACCCAAGATATATATACATATTTTCCTTTACATTTCTACCCCTAGAACTCCTTTTCAGGGACTCACGACAGCGGTAAGAGAGCCACCCACGTCCATCGGACGGGATCGTAGGTCAAAAGAGTGTTATGATGTATGTGGTTTTTCTGTGTAGGAAGAACACAAGTCAACTGTGCTCATCCTGCGAAAACTGTGGAAGCTGCATCTTGGCCATAAGGGATCGCGCTGTTATGTTGAAACAGTATTTGTAATGTTGGAGAGATGAGTTGCGTCCAGAACCCAGGAGAGAATGGATAACTCGTTCATGTCTGCGATGTGCAAGTTCAGTGGGGTGATGTCAAAGATAGAGTTGGGAGGGCCACTGTAGAGGTTGTTAGGTCATTTCAGTGTGTATAGGTTTCGTCAGTGTTTTGTTTATTTGGGGACTGGAGATGTGAGTATAAATTGTCGATGCACGATATGAGGCAGGGATAAGCCTTTAATTTTTACTTGGGGGCCGATGGTTGGTTATGGAGTGATTTGGAAGGAAGGGTCTAGTGTTGTGGCACAGAATGATTGCTGAGCATGTTGACCTGAGGTTGTATTGGAAATATCAGTGTTTTGTCGTACAGGTTTTGAAGCTTGAGGTTGCTGGGCGGCTAGTGACTGTCATGAGCGCTATTAATTTCATTCATCTATATAATGTATTCCATCTATTTTTTTTTTTTTTTCCGGGGAGAGGTTTGCAGCTTTGTCGTATCTGCTTTTGACAGGGTGAATGGCCAGGCATGCGAAGAGTAGTTTAAGGAATGGAATTTGTCTGTGGCCTTTGTGTTGATGTTTGTGGTGCTGGGAGTTATTGTCAAGTGAGTAATATGTGATGCTCAGTGAAGATGGAGATTTGTAGAGTGGGAGCGGTTGACTGTTCATGGTGACAGAAGGATGCAGGTTGGATTCGTGTCTGTTTGGGGCTAAAGGAAGAGTGACTGAGAACTTCCGTGGTGATGTAGACATTCTGTTTGCGGTAAGCTAGTATTATAATCGCCTGATGTAGTGCAGTATGTTATTTGCTGTTATTAGTGTGAGGGTGCTGTGAAATGACTGTAAGATTACCTGAATGTAAGAAGACTTTTACAATGTAGTCTCCAGAAGTTTTGGATAGTAATGTAGGAAAAGACTGAAGAGAGTTGGAGAGAGAACTGCACTTTGGGGAACTCCGCCATAGAGCTTGTGGGTATTAGAGGTAAAGCTTTTGCCTGTGATTCTGGTATAGTGACCAGCTATCGTTATTTTTTTTTTTTTTTTTTTTTGTGAGGGTGTGTGGAGGGTAGTTTTAAGTGCCTTTTGTGAGAGGATGTGCCGGTGGTGGTCGGTGTCGAATACTTTGTTGATAACTGTTTCCACTGTACAGAGAGAGGCTTGTGGTTGGTTGAACGCACCCCACATATGTTGTGAGAGGCCCATGTGCATTGTAGTAGTAAAGTGGTTGGGTTTAAATTCGTGATTCTAAGGTATCAAGATACATCTTGCTTGATTCTGTTGTGAATCAGTTTTTCATGTAGTTTGGTTACGGAAAATAGTAGTGATTGAGGACGTAAGAAGTAGGGAACTAGGTAGATTAGAGGGTTTTAGGACGGGTACTATACTGATAAGTTTAGAGATGCCTTTGATTTTGTTGTGTAACCAGGTGTGTTTGAAGATATCTGTAAGCGCTTCAAATGAAATTGGGCCAGTGTTTTATGCGTAAGTTTGTTTTGTACTCGCGGCCTGACCGTGAGATTTCTTCAAGGTTATATTTGTATTGTGTCAGTGGGAGTCCAGGGTGGATAGACTGTTGTTTCAGTTTGGATTTTGTGTAGCTTTTCATATTTCCTGTTTATGAGTGTGGATAGCTTTTGGTTGATTTTTGAGTTGTGTTTCATGAGTGTTCGTGAATTCCTTAAGAGAAGGGATATTGAAGGTTCGGTTTAGAGGTGTCTGATATATGCTAGCTAGGGTGGTGTGGGAGGTGTGAATTTTGTTTATTGTTCCTCCAAGTTGGTTGCTGTGGGTTTTGTGGCTCCAAGTGATAAGGAAGGAGTATAAGTTTCCTGTTTACATTTTAGTGATTAGGTTAGTAATGGTGTTGTTTAGAGTTTGCCTTTGCTCTGTGTTTTATGTCTGTGGTGAGTGGTTTTGTTTAAGTATATTTTTTTTATGAGGTCTGCTACTTATGAGGCGAAGTTTGGGTTGCTTTTGTTTTATTCCCTGTAACATGCGCTTCTTGCTGGCTTCGTTGGTGATATTGATGAAATGTGAGTTAGCATGGTATGGGGTTGGGAAATTTCTTATCATGAAGTCGGAGTTTGACTCTGATTATTGTCTGATTGCTGGCTAATCTGCCTTCCTATAGTTTTTTCCTTTTTTTTTTTTGTGAGTGTGTGTGGGTGTGTGGCTTAGATGCAGTGTTTTCAAACTGGGTAAGTAGCCAGATGGTCCTTATGTGCAGTGATTGTGTGCAAAAACTGATATGCAAGAGAAAGCGGCAGGAGGTCAAGAGGAAGGTGCACAGTGGCTGAAAAAAAGAGTGCAGATAAGAGTTGGGGTGAGGGAGTATTAGCTTTAGGGAGAATGAAAAGATGGTTTGTAAGGAGGTTAACAGTGTCAGAAAAACAGGTGAACAAATGGAAACATCGGCAATGATGAAGAATGGGGAAGTGATAACAGACAATGATGAGGTGAAGAGGAGACGGAATGTGTGCTTTGTAGGACTGTTGATTATGTTTGATGATAGAATGGTATATGTAGGATGTTTAGGTCGAGGAGTTATGCAAATTAAGCCATGGAAAGGGGTTTGGTGAAAAGAGAAGAGGTGGTGAAAGCCTTTTGTAAGATGTAGCAAGGCGGCTGGAGTGGATAGTATCGCAGGTGAATTCCTTAAGAGAGGGGGGGTGACTGTGTTGTTGATTTGTTAGTTAGGATTTTCAATATATGTATATGGATCATGGAAAGGTGCATGAGGATTAGTGGTATACACGTATCTTGCCATTATATAAAGGCAAGGAGTACAAAGTTGTGTTTGAATTACAGAGGTATAAGTTAGTTGGGTGTGCTTGGTATGTTGTATGAAATAATGGTGACTGAAGGGTTAGTGGCATGCGCAGAGCATCAGACTGGGGAGTAACAATTAGGTTACAAGAGTGGCAGAAGATGTGTGGTCAGGTGTTTGCTTCAAAGGATGAGCGTGAGAAATACATAGAAAAGCAGAAGAATTTGTATATGACATCTATGGATCTGCCGAAAGCATACGGTAGGGTTGATAGAGATACTTTGAGGAAGGTGTTGCGAATATATGGTCTGGGAGGAAAGCTATTAAAAGCGCTTAGGAGTTTCTGTCAAGATAGTATGGCGTGTGAGTATGTAGGTAGAGATGAAGATGAGCGATTCAGGTGAAGTTGGGCCAACGGCAGAGGTCTGTGATATCACCACGGCGGTTTTATTTGCTTATGGGTGGGATGGTGAGAGAGGTAAATGCAAGGGTATTGGAGAAAGGGGCAGATTTGCAGTCTGGTGGGCGCGAGGGGATGGGATGTGGGGGGGGCTCTGGAAATGAGTCAGTTGTTGTTTGCTGATGATACGCCGTTGATGATACATTGGAATGAGAAACTGTTGAAGTTGATGTCTGAGTTTGAGAGAGTATGTGAATGGAGAAATATGAGAGTAAATGTGAATAAAAGCAAGGTTATTATGTTTAGCATTGGAGAGAGACAGGTTTACTGAGATGTAAGTTTGAATGGGAAAAACTTGGAGGAAGTAAAATGTTTTAGAAACAGAAGGATTTGTATGTAATATTCATGATCTAAAACAAGCATACGATAGGGTTGACAGAGATGCATTGTGAAAGGTTTTAAGAATCTATCGTGCGGGAGGAAGGCTGCCAGAAGCAGTAAGAAGTTTTTATCAACGGTATAAAGTTTGTGTACAAATAGGAAGAGAGGAGAGTGAATATATCCCAGTGAAGGCTGGTCTACGGCAAGTGTGTATGATGCCACCGTTGCTGTTTAATTTGTTTATGAATGGGATGGTGAGAGGGTAATTGTAAAAGTCTTGGAGAGTGAGACGAATTTGCAGTCTGTAGAGATTGAGAGGGCCTAGGAGGTGTCAGTTGTTGTTTGCTGATGACAGCACTGGTGGCAGATTCGAGTGAGAAACTGCAGAGTTGGTGATTGAGTTTCGAAGAGCGTATGAAAGGAGGAAGTTGAGAATGGATGTAAATAAAAGCAAATTTATTAGGTTTAGCACGGTAAAGGGACGGCTTAGTTGGAGTGTGAGTTTGAATGGAGAAAATTTGGATGAAGTGAAGTGTTTAGGTACTTGGGAGTGGACTTCGCAGCAAATGGAACCATTGAAGCGGAAGTGAGTCATAGTGTTCGTGTGGGGCGAAGGTTTTGGGAGCATTGAAGAATGTGTGGAAAGAGAGTTCGTTAAATGGAAAGGTGAAAATGCGTACGTTTGCAGGTATAGTAGTCTCAACATTGTTTTATGGATGTGAAGCATGGGCTGTGAGTGAGAATGTGCGGGGGCTGGTGGATGTGTTGGAAACGAAATGTTTGAATACAATATGGGGTGTGAGGTGGTTTGATCGAGTAAGTAATGTAAGGGTAAGAGAGATGTGTGGTAATAAAAAGGGTATTATTCAGAGAGCTGAAGAGGGTGTGGTAAATTGGTTTGAACTTATGGAAAGAATGAGTGAAGAGAGGTTTACAAGAAAGACATATGTGTAAAAAGTGAAAGGGATAAGGAAAAGGGGGAAATCATGTTGGAGATGGAAGAACGAGTGAAAAAGATTTTGAGTGATTGAGGTCTGAACATGCAAGAGGGTGAAAGGTATGCACGGGATAAAGTGTATTGGAACAGTGTGGTATATAGGGGTCGACATGCTATCACTGAATTGAGCCAGGGCATGTGAAGCAACCGGGCGAAACCATGAAAAAGTCACTGCTGCCTGGATATGTGTTGGGGGCTGTGGCGTCTGTGCATCATGATAGCTAAAGAATGAATGTGAGTGAATGCAGCCTTTCGTTGTCTGTTCCTAGCTGGTCTTACTTCCTGTCTCATTGAAACGGGACTACCGGGCTAGTCCTACCGTCTTCTTCTTACAAGCACCACACACCTAATCATACCTTGCTTATTATTATTACTTCTTTTTTCACATAAGTACTCTT
>JAYMFT010222568.1:0-11326 GCA_038088735.1 Panulirus argus | reverse complement strand
AACTCAAACTGTTATGGATTCCCTCTCATATAGGCCTCCGTTGAGCATGACAAAGCTGATGCTCTAGCCAAACTTGCACTTAGTAAAGATGATGTTGAAAACAACATTGGGCTGTCACTTAGAAGCCTCAAAACTGCAATTAGAAAGGAATCAACTGACCTCTTTGAAACACGAAGACGATTTCAGATAAACACAAGTAGAAACATTTTCCTTGGACGAGAGCGAAGGTAGACCCCAAAACGGAGCTGTGTGGTCGAGTGCCTACCTGCCTACCTGACCGTTCCTGTTATGTACCAGGCTGGGAAGACCACCAGACGTTTGCTATAATAAACAGCCAAGGTGTGTACTGTGTTGCTTTCTCTCTCTCTCTCTATCTCCAGGGGGGAAATGAAGTCGGGTCTTCCCAGAGATTAAAGCCAAAAAAAGAAGAGAGAAAAAAAAAAGCATCGAGGCAGTGTGTACAAAGGACAACAATGGTGAGAGGTATTGGGGTAGGGGGAGGTAGGGTGGAGGGGAGGGATCAAGGTGAGTGGTGAGAGGAAATTCTCGCATGAGGGAAGAAACCGGGGTGAAGGGGAGACGCTGGGGTGAGGGGGGTAGACGCTGGGGTAAGGGGGAGACACTGGGGTGGGGAGAGACACTGGGGTGAGGAGGGGAGACACGGGTGAGGAGGGGAGAAACTGGGTTGAGGAGGGAGACACTGAGGTAAGGAGGGGAGATACTGGGGTGAGAGAAGACACTGGGGTGAGGGAAGACGCTGGGGTGAGGAGACACACTGGGGTGAAGGGTGTAGACACTGGGGTGAGGGGAGACACTGGAGTGAGGAGAGATACTGGGTGAGGGAAGAGACTGGGGTAAGGAGAGATACTGGGTGAGGGAAGAGACTTTGGTAAGGGGGAGACACTGGGGTGAGGAGGGGAGACATTGGAGTGAGGGAAGACACTGGGGTGAAGGAAGACACTAAGGTGAGGGGAGACACTAGGTTAAGGGGCGATACCGGAGTATATAGGAGTACATAGGACAAATGAGATGACAGACGTCGAAATAGCCTGTGAATGGGTAATGCATATTACAAGATCGTTTCTGTGTAAATGAGGTGAAGATGAATAGAGTAAGTTGTGGTGGGAGGTACTGGGAAGGGGAGGACTGTGGGAGTGGGTGGGGGAGGGGAGGACGTTAGGACAAGGGGAGAGAGACTTGAGAGAGGGGAGAGAAAGACTTCGGCGGTAGGAACACAGTGGGGTGAGTGGAGAGGGAGGAGAGGGCGAGGCACAATCGTGTGAGGGGGAGCTATTAAGTCACAACAAATGAAGGCAGTTGAGAGAGAGAGAGAGAGAGAATGGTTAGCGTAGGAGGTTCATCATCGTGTGGACCGGAAAGATTCACAGTGTCACGCGGTATTATGGCAGACGTAGACCTGGCACATAGACATTTAATGATAATAAACATCCCCTCTCTCATCTACGTGCCTGCCTCTCGCCTTAGCTACAGGTCCCTCACTCCTACAGCAGCTAGGCGCGTGTCTGGGCGGCGTGTGAGAGAGTGGCGCGTGTATGGGGCGAGCGTGAGGAGAATGAGAGGGAGCGTCAGTGTGGCAGTGGTTGGAGGGTGAGGCAGACGCCCGTCCGGCCCACTCCTGCCGGAGGTGAGAGGCCGTTTGGCAGGCGGGCTGGCTCGCTGGCCGCGTCAGTATCGGGCGTCGCGCGGCACGAGACACTCGCGCCCGACCAACCCTCTGACGCCTTCATGTTCACTCTGGTTATTCATTAGTGGCCGAGGACCCCACCACCAGGAATATGTCCTTTGCCTCCTCAGACGAAGTGAACCACAGACACTAAAAAGAACTGTTCGCTGTGTGTTAACCTAAAACATTTCGTGGGACAGACAGAAGTTCGTTAAAACTTTTTAAAAACTTATGGAGGATCGTGCTTAGAGGTGGCCCGTGGCGTGTGGAGACTCAGCCTCGCTTGTTTATCGGTGCATGTGAGACCTTAACCCCACTGACAGTTGCTGGAAGCAAAGGATTTGCCACGTATTACAGTTATACGGTCTAAAAATGACGCACACTCACACAAATTAAGGGCAGTTTTAATTCTCGTCCCTCGCTGCTGCCGCTGTCTGTAGCACTAATTTGAATGTTGACGCGACAGTTTTATATGTACGAACCTTCTCATCATTCTGGGAATTAATGTTTGTGTATTGAATATTTATCGTCCCGTAACGCATGACGAGTTTTAGTGCATGATTGTTCGCTTTGTGATGTTATTCACTTGGAAGAATATTTCAATCGGTTTATGAGGTAACTAGATTGTTTTTGAGAGCTGTTTTTTTTTCGTAGAAATTAGATTGTTTATATAATTATCCATGAAATGGTTTATATGTTTATGTTAATTGTACAAGAATATATATATATATATATATATATATATATATATATATATATATATATATATATATATATATATATTCTTGTTCTTCCATATCGATGTTTTGCATGTATGTCTTAGATGCAAACACAAAAACCTGTTGCCACCATACAGCTGTGTTATCGATGTGTGTGCTCTCAGGCTTTGTTTTAAAGCGCTGCCTCAAGATGTGCTGTGACAGCTACTGTTAGGGGTTGTATTGCTGACCAACCACCGCTATAAGACTTGCTAACCTGACGTGTTGAGTAATCGAAGATATCGCAGCCTAATGTCATTTTTAACGCTGCTCGTGACTTGCCAGCCATGCGTTGCTGTTGTGAATAAGGCTTACTGGTCGTTTGTTATCATTATGCAGCCTTTTTAGGTTCGTGTTACCGCGTTTTTAAAATTTGCTTTTCATACTTTACTCTCTAGGAAATTGTCATCTGTTTCGACTTGCCATCTCGATGTTAATGATTGATTTTAAAAACTTGCCATAATGATGAAGGCATGATGACCCAGTCTGTGTCTAAGACTTGCTGAAGCGGTGATGAAGAGTATCACACGTGTTGCTGATCCCAATTTCCAATGTTTGAAACATTGCTAAAAGACATTTGCTGACATATTTCCCCATAGTGTCAACCCATTATAGTGAATTTGAGGCGTTTTGAATTCGAGTTAATAATGAGTTTTGAGACTTTCCGACACCGTATGAATGCATTCAGCATTTGCCCAACTTTACCACAAACGTTACGACCCTTGGGTATGATAGCCTGGACCCTACGTAACGTCATACCCGAGAGTCGCAGCGTCGTGCCCATTGGCGTACAGATCCTGTCAATCCTGTGCCGTCAGTGAGGACTTGGTGGCCCGGGCCCACGGTACGAGTGCCTAGTATTGCCAACTCTTGTGTATCGCAGGACCTCGCTTGTGTGAGGGGGATAATTACGATCTGGTTGCAGAGGCCAGCGACGCCGCTGTGATCACCTGAGCCCGTGTTTGGTAACAGTGACTGGAGGGGATGTCGCCAGAGTAGAGTACTGTTCAACACTACCGCCATTGTTTGCCAAGCCCCTGATGTGATCACGTACGAGGCGACGCGTATAGGAGGAAGAGGCTTAGGTGTACGATAGGGCAGAACAACGTAAAGTAAGACCACCAGGGACAACCCTTGAGCACGACGGTACAACGACCCTTGAGCACGACGGTGTTACGACTCTTGAGCACGACCTTTGACCAAACCATTAAAGGTCGGATCAAAGGTCACGCCATCGTGCCTTAGAGTCTTGTACCGTCATGGTCAAGGAGTCGTTCCGTCGTGGTCAAGGGTCGTACCATAGTGTTCGAGGTGATTAACTGATCACAGAGTCGAGTGCTAATTATTCTTAGGGTTGTACTGATGATGCCAAGCACCGGTGAGAATGACAGATTATTTTCTAAGTCCGAGTGATGATTTATTTAGGTCTTGATCCTGACTTAATGTCGAATGCTGTTGGGGCTGGCAGGGCTAACCCTCAGATATTTATGTTTGTTTAGTATCCATAGAGAGGGAGGCAATTTTGTCTTGTGACTTAGAGTGTTGAAGTTATGCCCGGAAACGTCTTACACCCTCCGTGTTACTAGGCTGTAGACAGCAGCCACTACCCAGGGAAGTACAACCCTCCTGACGTAGGAGTGTTGAAGTGATGCCCAAAACCGTCTCACACCCTCTCTGTTAGGAGTACTGGCTCAGCTCTCTATCATAACCAAACTAAGCTGCCGGACAAGTTTTGATATCATCTGCTCTTCCCGTTTCCTACTTCCTCTCCTCACGCTTTTTCACTTTCCCTCATTTTTTTCATTTTCGTTTTGAATAATGACAATTGATTTGAGAAGCGAAGGGCGGGTGGGAATGGGATCGTGAGTCGGCAAGACAAAAATTAAATTTCTTACGATTCAAAATGATGACTAACTTTTTTTGTTCTTCTTAAACTGCATTTTGCTTTCTCTTGCCCCATTGAAAGGTGGCAGGAGAGGTAGAGATGAAGGGCGAATGTACCCTCTCTTCTCTGTTCCTTTTTGCCATTTTTTATGTGGAATTTAGTTCGTGAATGAAATCTTGGCAGTACAAAAAAAAAAAAAAGACCTCATATAGATATAGACTTTGCTGACACAAAACCCTCTATATTCCTGTTTAGAATGACATCTGTACTCTTCCCTTCACCATATGTAAGTCCTTATATTTGCCTCTTGTTTGGTGTTGATTCATGGTACAATTCGATGCCTTTTCTTGATCTGTGGTACCGTGCATGCCTGCTGTTGATTCACGGTACCGTGCATCCTGCTGTTGATTCACGGTACCGTGCATGCCTGCTGTTGATTCATGGTACCATGCATGCCCGTTGTGTACCCGTGACGCCATACGCATGACTCCTTCATGTATATAAGACACCTCTCATCAAATGGAATCATCAGGATAAGACTTTTACGTTTTCGTACATTACTGACTGTCGTAGAGCGACCAATTGATTGCTGGCACCTCCATCACCGAGTTCCCTGGCCAGACGCGATCATATGAACTCCGTAAAGCAAGGTCGATGACAGATGCAACTCTGTCCCTCACGCGTTGTTACGCTACGAGTGAGTTAGAGAGGGAGAGAGAGAGAGAGGGGAGGAGGGGGGCGGGAGAGGGCTCTACCAGAAGAGAAAAATCTGGGTAATTGAATTGTTGGTAATGAACTGTGTGAGAGTTGATCAGCCAGATGTCCTCTGTGTTTGATGGAAAGGGAGTTAAGAGAGGCTTATATGACGGGGTAGAGAGGCGGGGAGGTTAGAGTGACTGGATGGGACGGGGATAGTGTGACGCTAATGCGGGAGAAGGGCTAGTGTGACGGAGACGTGAGTACGAGGGCTAGCATGACCGCGTCGCAAAGGGTTGGTTTAGTGTGACGGGATCGCTGGCGAAGGGCTAGCGTGATGGACTAGTGTGACGGGGAGAGGCGTGGGAGGGAAGGGGATAGTATGAAGGACTGGGAGGTTAATGTGACGGATACGGGATGGGCTAGTGTGACGAACAGGCGGGGAGGGAACTAGTGTGACGCCGAGGATGGGGGCTAGTGTGACGGAGACAAGGGGGTGCGGCTTGTGTGACAGGAACCGCGAGGGAGGAACAGCCAGTCTGACACAGAGAACATGTAGGTCTCCGACTCTGTGCCAACAATGAGGAAAAAATCGTCGGCGAAAACGCATCATTTCTACGACCGAAATTTCCTGGCTCAAGTAACGACGCGCAGAAATCAACCGACCCTTGCATTTCGCTTGACTTTACTGTTGTCTCGTACACGCAGTGTCGCTCCCTCTTCTTAGTTGCCTAGGGCGGCTTTCGCTGTCGGAGTTTGCGACTTGACCTCGCTAGTCACTGTGGAGATGCCTTATCGGAACGGTCGACGCGGGACGGAGGGAGAGAGAGACGAGACGAGACGAGACGAGACGAGACGAGACGAGACCAGGGCCACGGAGCTACGGGTGTTAAGGAAAGAGTGAAGGAATGAAGGACTGAAGGAAGGAATGAAAGCATGAGAGAAAAGGTGAAGGCTTTGAAGGAATGAAGGCATTAGGAAAGAAATAAAGGAAGTAATGAAGGATCCGCGAGAGAAAATGAAGCGTGAAAGAAGGAATGAAGTCGGGACGTAAGGAATGAAGGTATGAAGGAAGGAAGAAACCCTGCGACGGAATGAATGAAGGCATGGCAGTAAGAAAGCATAATGGAATAAAGGGATAAAATAACGAAGGAAGGAAGGCGTGAGGGAAAGAATGAAGGGCGCCGTACAACGCCCTGCTGGTAGTTCCTCTTGCACCCACGTACAGCAGATTAATCTGTTTTGTTTATAATATCTTTCTAGTCCACTGTGTGTGTGTGTGTGTGTGTGTGTGCGTGTCTTTTTGACGCCAGAGGAGATTGTAGTGACGATGCAGGTCAGTGTCATGGCACTATCCCTCCCTCCGGGCTGTTGGCCTGCAAGAGGATGCTCTTTCCTCAACACCCTTCGGGCACGACGGTACGACCCTTGAGCACGACGGTACGACCCTTGGGCACGACGGTACGACCCTTGAACTCGACGGTACGACCCTTGAGTACGACGGTACGACCCTTGGGCACGACGGTGCGACCCTTGGGCACGACGGTACGACCCTTGAGCACGACGGTACAAACCTTGGGTCTCATGGCACTAGCTTTTGACATACCTTCTAAGGATGAGGCCAAAGGCCAGATCTTCTTTTTCCAAGGACTGTACCGTCATTCCAAAGCGTATTACCGTCGTGCTCAAGAGTCGTACCGTCGTGCTCAAGAGTCGTACCGTCGTGCTCAAGAGTCGTACCGTCGTGCTCAAGGGCTGTAAAGTCCTGCTCCAGGGTCGTACCGTTGTGCTCAAGGGTTTTAACACAAGCCCAGGAAATCGCATTTCACTAAACTTACCGTCCTACTTCCGCCCTCAGGAAGGCTTTGAGCATGCCACCGACAAGCGGTGTTGGCGACCACTGCACACCGAAGAGGAAAACCCCACTTAGAAAGGGCCGCTCCGGAGCCGAGGCTTCTTTGGGGACCTTGTGCATGGGGAGGAGGGGGGGGGTTGGTTTACGGCTCCTGAGGGAGCGGACACACCAGCAACTTAGCTCGGCTCCTTCATCCACCACCAGAGGGACTGGCCCAGTAGGCGGGATTGACTCCCCACTTGGGAGTGACTTATCAGGAGACCCGAAATTGAAAAAGCCGACAGACAGAGCTGAGTGTTGCATGGGTTCGACTGTGTGAAATTTTATGCGAACGGTTGACTGGGTAAATGAATAGATTAACACCTTGTGTAAACATTTGTAAATTACGTGACCGTTTAACTTTCCCTGGACTACGTAAACTTTTTATTTTTTAATTTTTTTACGCTGATATGTAGCACTGGCAGCTCAATATTGGCTAGGTATGCTTTGGAATACATGGGAGGGCCAGATGACGGGAGACCCGATGGTCCACGACCAGGTTATCAGCTGGGGGACGGTAGTGGTGCCCTCTTCTTTTGTGGTAGACATAGGCTGGTAAAGCAGAAAGCAGAGAGAGAGAGAGAGAGAGAGGTGGGTTGGTTAGGCTGGGCGTGGGTATGTGTTTATGTTGGTTCCTAGTGAGCCAGGTAGCCAGCCAGCCGCTTCTGTTGACTGTAAATTACACCCCGGTGTACACTCGCCATGCCAGCTGGTGGCCGCGTGTTTACAAGCACTCGGTCTCGCATTTCACGCGACCGTTGCCACGAGTCAAAACCATTTTGTTTACCCTCCTGTTCGCCCGACTTTATGGTCGCTGGTATGAGGACGCACCTGTGTGGGTTCTGATTCATTCTTCCAAACACACACACACACACACGCTTCGTCCGGGCTCTTGTGAGCCCCAGCTGTTGTACGAAGGAGAGGATGGCTTTTATTCACCATTTACAATAAACTTCTGACACCTAAAAATAAGCCGTTTTGATGTACATAAAATAAAAGAAGGGAGTTAAAAGAGCTTTCCTGTTTAGCATTGTCTTTATTTCTAGCAGTCACCTCGGATGATGCGCCCAAGCGCCGGAAAATTAACTCGTGAAATAATCCCGGCTGTGCACTGGCTAATTGTTTTTTTGTAATACTTTTTCGTTCGGATTTTGTAATTGTTTTTTTTTTCTTTGACCGCTGGGGGGATGGATGAGAGAGAGAGAGAGAGAGAAGAGAGAGAGAGTTTTAGGTGGGGCAGATAGGTGGAAAGTGAAAAATACATATGAAAATTTCATTTAAAAATGCAGTATGAAAAGAATAATGGCTACAGGACACACACACACACACACACACACACTGATAGTTTATATGTTTCCAATCATTTCGTAGTAAACTGCGCAACTTTGTATGTAATATTTCATGCATCAGACGGGTCATGAGAAATTTCGCGAGAATATTCATCGCATCCGATCCACGAGCCACTCGCTCGTTCGTCGTCCTTCCCCGACCGAGCCTTCGGCGTGTCAGCCACGAGCCAGGACGAGTCTTGATGATCCTCGTGGTTGATGAAGAGGTTCGCGAGGACAGGGCCATACCAGAGGAGGGCCAACACCGGCGTGTGGTCTGTTCTGCTCCGTTCCGTTTCGTCTCCCTGTGATGTGGTGGTCTTTGGGATCCTTTTACTAGAGGGAGGTTCTTCTTGCTTCACTCACCTCCGACTGCGTGACACGAAGGTTCACACTTCTTTTTTCCTCTGGAAGCACGACGGTACGCCCTGTGAGGCACGATGGTACGCCCCTTGAAGCACGTCGGTACGCCCATTGAGGCACGACGGTGCGCCCCTTGAGGCACGACGGTACTCCCATTGAAAGTACGACGGTATGCCCATTGAAAGTACGACGGTACGCCCCTTGAAGTTACGACGGTACGACCCTTGAGTACGGAGCCCCCGGCCCGTGACCTGACCCATCAGGCTGTGCCATCATACCCACAGTCCGTACGTGTCGTCGTGGTGTGAGCACGACCAATTAAACATGGCTCCTTTGCTCCTACTCATACCATCAGAATCTTTTGCATCCGATCTTTCACCATGTTTTATTAATAGTTTTAACTTGGAATTTTAACTTCCCACAATAAACGATAGCGGGACACAATCGCTCTTCGACAGAAAATTAGAGTCTTCAGAAAATTCATGGATCCAATGATTCAGAAATGATAGAGAAGTGTCAAAATACAGTCGTCATAAAGATATTTGTCTGTTTAAAGTGTTGCTTCAACTTTTCACGTAAAGACAAGGCAGGCTGTACAGACTGCTGTACACAGAAGTTATACCCGGCCGGTGGAGAATATCAGATATATTTCTCCATAATTGCTCTGCCTCTTCAGTCTAATGAGGTTCTTTTCATTATCCTTAAGTAAGCCTTCGTAATCGTGCATCAGGGAGTTAAATGCGTACACACTGACCTCTCGTTACG
This sequence comes from Panulirus argus, assembly GCA_038088735.1. Lineage (NCBI taxonomy): Eukaryota > Metazoa > Arthropoda > Malacostraca > Decapoda > Palinuridae > Panulirus > Panulirus argus. The sequence continues at coordinate 1,953 of JAYMFT010222568.1, read as the reverse complement.
TGCTGATTTCGAGAGAGGTCTCAGCGTGTCACTAACTGGTTCTCTGTTACACCGTTCCATCCGTCGAAGTTGGTAACCAGTGGAAGTGCAGAACCGAGGCACATGATGAGGGTTAAGGGTATTGACACCAGCGACGTAAGGCGTGCTACGTTAAGGTAGGTCCCGTACGGCCAGGGACGTAAAGGCACGCTATGTTGGGGTAGGTCCCTTGCGACTGGAGGGGGAGACAGTTACTACCCAGAGTGACCCTAGACAGTCTGCTGGGCGTATGGTGAGGCGAGCGTGAGGGACTTGGAGACGGTATTTACACTGGGGACGGCTGGTTCTCGGAAGGCCACAAGACCTGGCGACTCACCGAGCCCTCCATCCGCTGGCTGTGTTGATCGTCAACCAACCAACCAACTGTCGCCATTGTGCATCGTAACCTTGAGGAACTGCGTCTGCTCCTGCCTGTTTATGTACTGGCCCTGTGCAGCGGTAACGTTAGTCTGTCCATTCATTACTTGACTTCTTTTTTTTTTCCCAGCCAAACATAGTAAAAAAAAAAAAGATGAGATCCTACCTCTCTTGGCGAACCCAGCCGTGTGAGCGACCATGTTCCCTGAGTTTAGTAGCTCCTGGTATTCACCGTCGAGTCTGAACCATCTCGGTCTGCGGTAACCAAGGCGCCCTTCGCCGTGTTAATCTTGAAGCCTAAGTCGTCATCGTGCAAGCTGTGTGGCTAGTCAGCATCTGTTTGTGTGTGTCAGTGGCCGATCATGGCTAGACGTTGGTGGTGGTTCCCCCCAGCGTGACTGAACCCAGCGACTGACTGAACTTGAGAGAGTCGTCCCTGTCTACCGAAGTGTGTTTAGAACCTCACAAAGCCTCTGGTACAAGTGGTGCTCGGAGCAGTGTACTCATGACTGAATGGAAAACAGGAAAATATAGAACTGCGCTTCTTAAAGAGCCCTAGAAAAAAAAGTTACCTCCTGAGGAGTGTGGCATCAGCGTACCTGGTGCTCTATAGGTGTGAGTAGAGAGGCCGTGTCACCAGGATACGGCACCGAGCCCCCCCCCCACACACACACACCCCAGAGAGGTCGGCCCCGTGGCAAACACCCCTGCAGGCAGGCGCCAGCGGCACCCATCTACCCGCTCGTCCGCCCCTCCAGCTTCTACAGGTAAATTCATTCCAACTGTTCATCGTCGTGCATGTCTTCCTGCCCTGAGAAAAATGTGTACTGTGTTGTCGTTACCTGTGAGGGACACAGTGGTAGTCCTGTAGAGGAATATTATGTGTGTGTCAGCCCCACTGCCTCATTAACTAAGTCACGTCGTCTGCATGCAGTAATGCTAAAGATAATGATGATAATGGTAATGATAATAATGATTAATTAAGATTTGCTGGCCACATGAGGCAGTACATAAAGAGATGTGGGTCCAGAGCATGATAATGGCCCGGCCTGTGGTTTCGCTGGATTCGTAAGTACTAAAATCATCTTAGAGACTCATCAGTCATCGCCTGTATAGGATGTTCTTGTTGTAAGTCGCATCCCAGACACAGTTATCTTTAGTGTGTGTGTGTGTGTGTGTGTGTGTGTGTGTGTGTGTGAAGCTTTTTTAAAATCACTGATGGGAGATGAAACAATACGTTAGTATGGATGTATTTTCCAGTTGACTTTGTCTCTGTCCAGAGAGTAATGTTCATATCATCAGGAGAGTGGCAGCGTGAGGCACTTCATCAATCATGCGTGAATCAGGGAATCACATAATGATGATGTTTATGGTTTAGTCAGTTCCTGGCGTGATCGTCTGTGGCATTTGTTGCATCAGTGGATTACCAGACAGAGGTCCTCTGCTGAGAGACCCTTTTATATGTGATACAAATGATATAAACACACACACACACACAATATATATATATATATATATATATATATATATATATATATATATATATATATATATATA
>JAYMFT010222557.1:0-11326 GCA_038088735.1 Panulirus argus | reverse complement strand
AGGAGGCAGGATAGGGTGGGAGAAAGAACAGAATGCGAGACAGGACAGGACAGGAGACAGGACAGGATAGGAGACAGAACAGGGTGGGAGATATGACAGGAAAGGAGACAGGACAGGGTAGGAGACAAGACTGAGCAAGAGACAGGACAGGAGAGAAGGGTAGGAGACAGGATAGGGTGGGAGACAGGACTAAGCAGGAGACAGGAGAGGGTAGGAGACAGGAGAGGGCAGGAGACAGAACAGGTTAGGAGAAAGGATAGGATAGGAGAGTGGACAGAGCAGGAGACATGACAAATCAGGAGACAGGACAGGACAGGACAGTAGACAGGACTTGGCAGGATACAGAACAGTACAGGAGACAGAACAGGGCAGGAGACAGGACAGGACAGGAGGCAGAACAGGGTAGGAGACAGAACATGGTAGGAGACAGGACAGAGCAGGAGAAACGACTGAGCAGGAGACAGGACAGGACAGGGCAGGAGACAGGACGTAGTAGGAGACAGGACAGGGCAGGACACAGACAAAACAGGAGAAAGAACAATGTGGGAGACAGAACAGGGTAGGAGACAAGATAGGACAGTAGACAAGGACAGGGTAGGAGACAGGACAGGGCAAGATAGAAAACAGGGAAGGAGACAGGACAGGGCAAGAGACAGAACAGGACAGGAAACAGAACATGATAGAAGACAGGACAGGGTAGGAGACAGGACAGGACAGGAAACAGGACACGGTAGGAGACAGGACAGGACAGGAGACAGGAAAGGACAGGATATAAGACAGGGTGGGAGACAGAACAGGATAGAAGAGAGGAAGGGGGAGGAGACAGGACAGGGAAGGAGACAGGACAGGGAAGGAGACAGGACAGGGCAGGAGACAGAACAGGGTGGGAGACAGGACAGGAGACAGGAAAGTGTAGGAGACAGGACAGGGAAGGAGACAGGACAGGGCAGGAGACAGAACAGCGTTGGAGACAGAACAGGGTAGGAGACAAAACAGGGTAGGGGACAGGTTAGGGCGGGAGACATGACTGAGCAGGAGACAGGACAGGGCGGGAGACAGGACAGGACAGGAGACAAAACAGGGCGGGATACAGGACAGGACAGGAGACAGGACATGGTAGGAGACAGGAGAGGGCAGGAGGCAATATTGGACAGGAACAGGACAAGGTTGAGTAAAAAACAGGGTAGGAGACAGAACAGGAAAGGAGACAGGACAGGGTAGGAGACAGGGCAGGACAGGAGACAGGACAGGACAGGAGACAGGAAAGGGTGGAGTACAGAACCGGGTAGGAGACAGGACAGGGCAAGAGACAGGACAGGGAAGGAGACAGGACAGGGCAGGAGAGAGAACAGGGTGGGAGACAGAAGAGGGTAGGAGACGGGACAAGGCAGGAGACAGGACAGGATAGGAGATAGAAATGGGTAAGAGCTAGAACAAGGTAGGAGACAGGACAGGGCGGGAGACACGACTCAGCAGGAAACAGGACAGGACAGGGCAGAAGACAGGCCAGGGAGGGAGACAGGACAGGACAGGAGATAGGACAGGGTAGGAGACAGGAAAGGGCAGGAGACACGACAGGGTAGGAGGCAGGATAGGGTGGGAGAAAGAACAGAATGCGAGACAGGACAGGACAGGAGACAGGACAGGATAGGAGACAGGACAGGGAAGGAAACAGGACAGGGCAGGAGACAGAATAGGGTGGGAGAGAGAACGGGGTAGGAGACAGGACAGAGCGAGAGACAGGACAGGACAGGAGACAGAACAGGGTGGGAAACAGAAAGGGGTAGGAAAAAGGACAGGGCGGGAAACAAGACTGAGCAGGAGACAGGACAGGGCGGGAGATAGGACAGGACAGTACAGGATACAGGACTGGGTAGGAGACAGACAGGGCGAGAGACAGGAGATGGCAGAAAACAAAACAGGACATGAGACATGACAGAGCAGGAGACAAAACAGGAAAGGAGACAGGACAGTTTGGGAGACAGATCTGGGTAGGAGACAGGAGACAGGACAGTTTGGGAGACAGATCTGGGTAGGAGACAGGAGACAGGACAGGGTGGGAGAAAGGACTGAGCAGGAGACAGGAGAGGATAGGTGACAAAACAGGGTGGAGACAGAACAGAGTAGGAGACATTACAGGGCGGGAAACAGGACTGAGCAGAAGACAGGACAGCGCAAGAGGCAGGACAGGACAGGACACAAGACAGGACAGGAGAAAGGACAGGGTGGGAGACAAGACTAAGCAGGAGACAGAATGAGGCAGGAGACAGGACAGAGTTGGAGACAGAACGGGGTAGGGGACAGGACAGGGCGGGAGACAGAATTGAGCAGAAGACAGAACAGGACAGGGCAAGAGACAGGATAGGATAAGAGACTAGACAGGATAGGAGACAGGACAGGGTGGGAGAAAAGAGTAAGCAGGAGACAGGAAAGGGCAGACAACAGAACAGGGCGGGAGACAGGATAGAGCGGGAAACAGGACTGAGTGGGAGACAGGACAGGACAGGGCAGCAGACAGGACAAGGTAGGATACAGGACAGTACAGGAGACAGGACAGGGCAAGAGACAGGACAGGGTGGGAGACAGAACAAGGTAGGAAACAAAACAGGGTAGGAGACAGAACAGGGTAGGAGGCAGGACAGGAGAGGAGACAGGATAGGGAAGGAGACAGGACAGGGCAGTTGACAGAACAGGGTGGGAGACAGAAGAGAGTAAGAGACAGGACAGGACAGGAGAGAGGACAGGACAGGAGACAGGACAGGGTAAGAGACAGGACAGGGAAGGAGACAGGACAGGACAGGGCAGGAGACAGAACAGGGTAGGAGAGAGGATAGGACAGGAGAAAGGACTGGGTGGGAGACAGGATAGGGCGGGAGACAGGACTGAGTAGGAGACAGGACAGGACAGGACAGGACAGTAGACAGGACAGAACAGGATACAGGACAGTACAGGAGACAGGACAGGGCAGGAGACAGGACAGGACAAGATACAGAACAGGGTAGGAGACAAGTCAGGGCGGGAGACAGGACAGGGCGGGAGAGAGGACTGAGCAGGAGACAGGACTGGACTAGGCAGTAGACAAGATAGGGTAGGATACAGGACAGTACGAGAGACAGGACAGGGCAAGAGACAGGACAGGACAGGAGACAGAACAGGGTAGGAAACAGAACAGGGTAGGAGACAGGACAGGAGAGAAGACAGGATAGGGAAGGAGACAGGACAGGGCAGGAGACAGAACAGGGTGAGAGACAGAAGAGGGTAGGAGACAGGACAGGGCAGGAGAGAGGACAGGACAGGAGACAGGACAGGGTAGGAGACAGGACAGGGCAGGAGAATGGAGAGGACAGCAGACAGGACAGGGTGGGAGACAGAACAGGGTAGGAGACAGGACACGAGATGAGACAGGATGGGGTTGGAGACAGGACAGGGCAGGAGAGACGACAGGACAGGAGACAGGACAGGGTGGGAGACAGAACAGGGTAGGAGGCAGGACAGGTCAAGAGACAGGACAGGACAGGGGACAGGGCAGAGTAGGAGACAGGACAGGACAGGAGACAGGACATGGCGAAAGATAAAAGAGGGTGGGAGACAGGAGAGGACAGGAGACGGGAAAGGGTGGGAGACAGGACTGGGTATGAAACAGGACAGGACAGGACAGGCTACAGGACAGTACATTAGACAGCACAGGACAGGACACAGAACAGGGTAGGAGACAGAACAGGGTGGGAGACAGGTTAGGGCGGGAGATAGGACAGGGCGGGAGAAAGGACTGAGCAGGAGACAGAAGAGGACAGGGCAGGAGACATGACAGGAGAGGAGACAGAACAGGGTAGGAGACAGAGCAAGGTAGGAGACAGGAAAGAAGAGGACACAGGATAGAGTAGAAGACAGGACAAGGCAGGATACAGGACAGGACAGATGACAGGACAGGGTGGGAGACAAAACAGGGTAGGAGACAGGACAGGAGAGGAAACAGGCCAGGACAGGAGGCAGGACAGGGCAGGAGACAGGACAGGACAGGAGAACGGACAAGGTGAGAGACAAAACAGGGTGGGAGAAGGACAGGACAGGAGACAGGATAGGGTGGGAGACAGGATTGAGCAGGAGATGGGACAGGACAGAAGACAGGACAGTGTGGGAGACAGAACAGGGTAGGAGATAGGACAGGGCGGGAAAAAGGACTGAGTAGGAGACGGGACAAGGCAGGAGACAGGACAGGACAGGAGTCAGGACAGGACAGGAGACAGGACAGGATGGGAGACAGAACAGGGTAGGAGACAGGACAGGACAGGAGACAGGACAGGGTAGGAGGCAGGACAGAACAGGAGACAGGACAGGGCGAGAGACAGAATAGGGTGGGAGAAGGACAGGACAGGAGACAGGACAGGATGGGAGACAGGACTGAGCAGGAGACGGGACAGGACAGAAGACAAGACAGGGTGGGAGACAGAACAGGGCAGGAGATAGAACAGGGCGGGAGAAAGGACTGAGCAGGAGACGGGACAAGGCAGGAGACAGGACATTACAGGAGACAGGACAGGGCAGGAGTCAGGACAGGACAGGAGACAGGACAGGGTGGGAGACAGAACAGAGTAGGAGACAGGACAGGAGAGGAAAAAGGACAGAGTAGGAGACAGGACAGGGCGGGAGACAGAACAGGGCAGAAGAGGGGACAGAACTGGAGAGAGAAGAGGGTAGGAGACAGGACAGGGCGGGAACAGGACTGAGCAGAAGACAGAACAGGACATGGCAAGAGACAGGACAGGACAAGAGACAAGACAGGACAGGAGATAGGACTGGGTGTGAGACAAGACTAAGCAGGAGACAGGACAGGGCAGGAAACAGGACAGGGCGGGAGAGAGGACTGAGTAGAAGACAGGACAGGGCAGGATACATTACAGTACAGGAGACAGGACATGGTAGGAGACGGGACAGGACAGGAGAAAGGAGATTGTGAGAAACAGAACAGGGTGGGAGACAGGACAGGGCAGGAGACAGGACAGGGTGGGAGACAGGATGCGGTAGGAGACAGGACAGGAGACATGACAGGATGGGAGACAGACCAGGGTAGGAGACAGGACAGGACAGGGGACAGGACAGGGTGGAGACAGAACAGGGTAGGAGGCAGGACAGAGCAGGAGACAGGACAGGGAAGAAGACAGGACAGGGTAGGAGACAGGACAGGGCGGGAGACAGGGCTAAGCAGAAGACAGGACAGAGCAGGAGACAGGACAGGGCAGGAGACAGGACAGGACAGGAGACAGGACAGGACAGGAGACAGGACAGGGTAGGAGACAGGACAGGACAGGAAACAGGACAGGGCGGGAAACAGTACAGGGCGGGAGACAGGACAGGGCAGGATACAGGACAGTACAGGAGACAGTACAGGGCAAGAGACAGGACAGGACAGGAGACAGAACAGGGTAGGAAACAGGACAAGGTAGGAGACAGGTCAGGGCGGAAGACAGGACAGGGCGGTAGAGAGGACTGAGTAGGAGACAGGACAGGACAGGGTAGGAGACAAGACAGGGAAGTGGAGAGGATACGGTAGGAGACAGGACAGGACAGGAGACAGGACAGGTTGGGAGACAGGCCAGGGTAGGAGACAGGATAGTGCAGGAGACAGGACAGGGTAGGAGACAAGACAGGGCAGGAGACAGGACAGGACAGGAGACAGGACAGGGTAGGAGGCAGGACAGGGCAGAAGACAGTACAGGGAAGGAGACAGGACAGGGCAAGAGACAAAACAGGGTGGGAAACAGAAGAGGGTAGGAAACAGGACAGGGCGGGAGACAAGACTGAGCAGGAGACAGGACAGGACAGGGCAGGAGACAGGACAGGGCAGGCCACAGGACAGGGCAGGAGACAGGACAGGGTGGGAGGCAGAACTGGGTAGGAGAAAGGACACGGCTGGGGACAGGACAGGGAAAAAGACAGGATAGGGCAGGAGACAAGAGAGAAAAGGAGGCAGGACAGTGCTGGAGACACGACGGGATAGGAGACAGGACAGGGCGGGGGACAGGACTGGGTGGGCGATATAGGACAGGAAAGGAGACAGGAGAGGGTGGGAAACAGGACTGAGCAGGAGATAGGACAGGAGAGAAGACAAGACTGGGTGGGAGACAAAACATGGTACGAGACAGGACAGGGCGGGAGACAGGATAATACAGCAGACTGGACAGGGTAAGAGACAGGACAGTACAGGAGACAGGAACAGGACAGGAGACAGGACAGGGTGGGAGACAGAACAGGGTAGGAGACAGGACAGAGCAGAAGCCAGGACAGGATAGAAGACAGGACAGGGCAAAGGATAGAATAGGGTAGGAGACAGGACAGGGCGGGAGACAAGACAGGACAGGATACAAGACAGGTTAGGGGACAGGACAGTACAGGAGACAGGACAGTATAGGAGACAGGACAGGACAGTAGACAGGGCATATTGGTAAACATAACAGGGAAGGAGAAAAGACAGGGCAGAAGCCAGGGCAGGGCAGGAGATAGGACATGGCAAGACACAGGACAGGACAGGAGACAGGACTGGTTGGGAGATAAAACAGGGTAGGAGACAGGACAGGGCAGGAGAAAGAACACGGTGGGAGAGAGAACAGGGTAAGAGACAGAACGGGGTAGGAGATGGGAGAGGACTGGGGACAAGACAGGGCGGGAGACATGACTGAGCAGTAGACAGGACATGACAGTAGACAGGACAGTGTGGGAGACAGAATTGGGTAGGAGACAGGAAAGGGCAGGAGACAGGAAAGGGAAAGAGACAGGAAAAGGCAGGAGACAGGAGAAAAAAGGAGACAGGACAGGGCTGGAGACATGACAGGACAGGAGACAGGACAGGGCGGGAGACAGGACAGGGTGGGACCAAAGACTGAGCAGGAGACAGGATAAGGCAGGAGACACGACAAGGCATGAGTTAAGACAGGGCAGGACACAGGATAGGACAGCAGACGGGACAGGGCAGGAGTCAGGACAAAACAGGAGACAGGACAGGGAGGGAGACAGGACAGGGTGGGAGACAGGACTGAGCAGGAGACAGAAAAGGACAGGGCAGTAGACAGGACAGGGCAGGATACAGGAGAGTACAGGAGACAAGAGAGGGCAGGAGAAAGGACAGGACGGGATTGACCAGGGTAGGAGACAGAACAGGGTAGGACACAGGACAGGGCGGGAGACAGGACACGACAGGAAACAGGACAGGGTGGGAGACAAAACAGAGTAAAATATACGACAGGGTAGGAGACAGGACAGGGCAGGAGACATGACAGGATAATGAGACAGGACAGAGCAGGAGACAGGAGAGGACAGGAGACAGGACAGGGTTTGAGACAGAACAGAGTAAGAGGCAAGGACAGGGCAGGAGACAGGACAGGGTTTGAGACAGAAAAGAGTAAGAGGCAAGGACAGGGCAGGAGACAGGGCAGAGAAGGAGACTGGACAGGGCAGGAGACAGAAGAGGGTGGGTGACAGAACAAGGTAGGAGACAGGACAGGGCAGGAGACAGGACAGGGAAGGAGACAGGACAGGGCAGGAGACAGAACAGGGCAGGAGGCAGGAGAGAACAGGAGACAGGACAGGGCGGGAGACAGGACAGGGTGGGAGATAGGACAGAAAAGGAGACAGAACAGGGTGGGAGACAGGGCTGAGCAGGAGACAGATCAGGACAGGAGACAAAACAGGGTGGGAGACAGAATAGGGTAGGAGACATGACAGGGCGGGAGACAGGACTGAGCAGAAGATAGGATAGGACAGGAGACAGGACAGAGCAGGAGACAGGACAGGGTGGGAGACAGGACAGGGTGGGAGACAGGACAGGACAGGAGGCATCAGAGGGTGGTAGACAGGCCTGAGCGGGAGGCAGGACAGGAAAGAAGACAGGACAATGTGGGACACAGAACATGGTAGGAGAAGGACAGAACAGGGCAAGAGACAGGACAGGACAGGAGACAGGACAGGACAGGAGACAGAACAGGGTGGGAGACTGAACAGGGTAAAAGACAGGACAGGCCGGGAGACAGGACTTAGCAGAAGACAGGAGAAAATACGGCAGGAGACAGGACAGGACAGGAGACAGAGCAGGGTGGGGGACAAAACAGGGCAGGAGGCGGGACAGGGCAGTAGACAGGACAGGGTAAGAGACAGGACAGGGCAGGAGACAGGATAGGACAGGAGACTGGACAGGGCAGGAGACAGAACAGAACAGGAGACAGGACAGGGCGGGAGACAGGACTGAGCATGTGACAGGACAGGACAGGGCAGCAGACAGGACAGGGCAGGATACAGGACAGGGTAGGAGACAGCGACAGGACAGGACAAAGAACAGCGTAGGAGACAGAGAAGAGTAGGGTACAGGACAGGGCAGGAGACATGACTGAGCAGGACACGGTACAGGACAGGGCAGGAGACAGGACAGGGCGGGAGACAGGACAGGGTGGGAAACAGAACAGGGTAGGAGACAGGACAGGGCAGAAGCCAGGACGAGGCAGGAGACAGAACAGGGTAGGAGACAGGATAGGACAGGAGACAGGACAGGGGAAGAGAGGGGAGAGGACTGGGGACAAGACAGGCCAGGAGACACGACAAGGTGGGAGACAGAACTGGGTATGAGACAGGACAGGGCAGGAGACGGGTCAGGGAAAAAGACTGGCAGGGCAGGAAACAGGGGAGAAATTGAGACAGGACAGGGCTGGAGATACGACATGACATGAGACAGGACGGGGAGGGAGACAGGATAGTGTGGGAGATCGGACAGGAAAGGAAACAGGACAGGGTGGGAGACAGGACTGAGCAGGATATAGGAGAGGAGAGAAGACAGGACAAGGTGGGAGACAGAACAGGGCAGGAGACAGGACAGGGCGGGAAACAAGACTGAGCAGGAAACAGGAGAGGCCAGGGCGGGAGACAGGACAGGGCAGGGGACAGGATAGGACAGGAGACTGGACAGGGCTGGAGACAGGAGAGAACAGGAGACAGGACAAGGCCTGAGACAGGACAGGGTAGGAGACAGGACAGAGCAGGATACAGGACAGTTCAGGAGACAGGACAGGGCAAGAGACAGGACAGGGCAAGACACAGGACAGGACAGGAGACAGGATAGGACAGGAGACTGAACAGGGCAGGAGACAGGACAGAACAGGGGACAGGACAGGGCGGGAGACAGGCCAGAACAGGAGACAGGACAGGGCGGGAGACAGGACAGGATTGGAGACAGGACTGAGCACGAGACAGGACAGGACAGGGCAGTAGACAGGACAGGGCAGGATACAGGACAGGGCAAGAGACACGACAGGACAGGCCACAAAACAGGGTAAGAAACAAGACAGGGCAGGAGTCAGGACAGAGCAAGACACAGGACAGGACAGGAGACAGGACATGACAGGAGACAGGACATGACAGGAGACAGGACAGGGCGGGAGATAGGACAGGGTGGGAGACAAAACAGTGTAGGAGACAGGACAGGGTGGGAGACAAGACTGAGCAGGAGAGAGGACAGGGCAGGGGACAGAACAGGGTAGGAGACAGGACAGGGCAGGAGTAAGGAGAGAGCAAGTCACAGGACAGGATAGGAGACAGGACAGGGTGGGATACAAAACAGGGTAGGAGACAGGACAGGGCAGGAGACAGAAGAGAGTGGGAGACAGAAGAGGGTAGGAGACAGAACAGGGTAAGAGACAGGTTAGAGCGGGAGACACGACTAAGCAGGAGACAGGACAGGACAGGAGAGAGGACAGGATGGGAGACAGAACAGGGTAAGAGGCAGGACAGGGCAGGAGACAGGACAGGGAAGGAGACAGGACAGGGCAGGAGACGGAACAGGGTGGGAGACACAAGAGGACAGGAAGCAGTAAAGGGTAGGAGACAGAACAGGGTAGGAGACAGGACAAGGCGGGAGACACGACTGAGCAGGAGACAAGACAGGACAGGATGGGAGACAGAAGAGGGTAGCTGACAGGACAGGGTAGGAGACAGGACAGGGTAAGAGACAGGACAGGACGTCACAGGAGAGAGGACAGGGTGGGAGACAGAACAGGGTAGGAGACAGGACAGGTCGGAGGATAGAACTGATCAGGAGAGGACAGGACAGGGCAGGAGACAGGACATAGCAGGATACAGGACAGTACAGGAGACAGGACAGGACAGGACAGGAGACAGGACAGGGCGGAGACAGGACAGGATGGGAACAGAACAGGGTTGGAGACAGGACAGGATGGGAACAGAACAGGGTAGGAGACAGGACAGAGCAGGAGATAGGACAGGGTAGGAGAAGGATAGGACAGGAGACAGGACAGGGCAGGAGACAGGACAGAACAAGAGACAGGACAGGGCAGGAGACAGGACAGGACAGGAGACAGGACAGAGTGGGAGACAGGACTGAGCAGGGGACAGGATAGGACAGGAAACAAACAGGGTGAGAGACATAACAGGGTAGGAGACAGTACAGGGCGAGAGACAGGTCTGAGCAGAAGGCAGGACAGGGCAGGGCAGGAGACAAGGCAGGACAGGAGACAGAACAGGGTGGAAGACAGAACAGGTTTGGAGACAGGACAGAGCAAGAGACAATACTGAGCAGGAGACAGAACTGGACAGGGCAGGAGATAGGACAAGGCGGGAGACAGAAAAGGACAGGGCAGGAGACAGGATAGGGCAGTATACATGACAGTACAGGAGACAGGAAAGGGCAGGAGACAGGACAAGGCAGGGGACAGGACTGAGCAGGAGACAGGACTAAGCAGGAGAAAGGACAGGACAGAGCAGGATACAGGACAGTACAGGAAACAGGAGAGGGCAGGAGACAGGACAGGGCAGGAGACAAGACAGGACAGGAGACAGGACAGGCTGGGGGACAAAACAGGGCAGGAGACAGGACAGGAACAGGACAGGACAGGAGACACGACGGAGCAGTAGAGAGGAGACAGGAGACAGGACAGGGCGGAAGACAAGACTGATCAGGAGACAGGACAAGACAGGGCAAGAGACAGGACAGGACAGGAGACAGGACAGGGCAGGAAACAGGACAGAGCAGAAGACAGGACAGGATATGTGACAGGACAGGGTGGGAAATAGGACAGAATGGGAGACAGGGTAGGCAGGAAGCAGGACAGAGCAGGAGACAGACAAAACAGGAGACAGGACATGATAAGACACATGACAGGGCGGGAGACAGGACAGGGTGGGAGACAGAAAAGGACAGGGCAGGAGACAGGATAGGGCAGTATACATGACAGTACAGGAGACAGGAAAGAGCAGGAGACAGGACAAGGCAGGGGACAGGACTGAGCAGGAGACAGGACTAAGCAGGAGAAAGGACAGGACAGAGCAG
>JAYMFT010222546.1:0-11326 GCA_038088735.1 Panulirus argus | reverse complement strand
TATATGTTTTATTTCTCTTTTCTTCTCATCACTATTATGCCTGATATACTTGATCGCTGTTTCCCGTGTCAGCGGGGTAGCGCCAGGAAACAGACGAAGAAAAACCCATCCACTCATATACACACATATATACTTACACGCACATATATGGACAATACATACATATACATATCAACATATACATATTTACATGCATATACATACACATGCATATACACATATGCACATGTACGTATTCATACTTGCTCGCCTCCACTTTTTCCTGGCGCCACCCCGCCCCACAGGAAACAGCATCGCCAACCCCTGCGTCAGCGAGGTGGCGCCAGGACACAGACGAGAAAAGGCCACATTCGCTCACACTCAGTCTTTAGCTGTCGCGTGTAATGCACCGAAACCACAGCTCCCTATCCACAACCAGGCCCCACATAACCTTTCCATGGTTTACACCGGCCGCTTCACATGCCCTGGTTCAGATCCAGTGACAACATTTCGACCCCTATGTACCACATCTTTCCAATTAACTCTATCCCGTGCACGCCTTTCGCCCTCCTGCATATTCTGCCTCCAATCACTCAAAATTGTTTTCATTCTATCCTTCCATCTCCATACTGGTCTTCCCCTTCTCCTATTCCCTTCCCTATCTGAAACACTTGCCACATCTCCCCTGACCTCTGCCACACCTCCCCTGACCTCTGTTGCGAGTGAACGTATTCCTCCCGAGCTTCTAGTTCACTCTTGTGACACGAAGAATGGCACCTACACCACAATTCAACTGTCCTAGAAGTACTAGGGAACACATCCGAGGCTTGCTTATCAAAGAAGTTAAGCTCATTTTCTATTTGTTATGCACTTTGTTAGAAAAACTGCATTCAGAAATCACAGAAATTAGGAAGAATAGTGAGGCATGAGAGAAACTAGATGTCAAAATGAATAAGTAGGAGAATGATGCTGGCCCTGTAACTGCGAAAACAGTAGATTTACAGAAACGGGAATCATTGATGATAAATAAGGTAGAGAACTTAGAAGATAGGTTAGTTGCTGTAGAGACGAAGTTAGAGGATGAATACATTTTTTAACCTGTCAGGAGGATATGTCGAATAGAAGAAGTTCAGGAAAAGGAGACTCCGACTCAAAATAAGTCTAGTCTACTGGATGATGAATTTCAGGATGATCAAAGCATCATTCTGGTTGGGGATCCCTCAGTCCGGGATCACGACGAGAAATTCGGTGTTAAGGGAAGAGAAGCGGAAATTTTTGCTTTCATGGTGCAAAATTGGAAGATGTTTTGAGGAAACTGAATGACATTGTCGCAAACGCTCCCGAAGATTCAACGTTTGTTGTGCAGGTCGGGACAAACTGAAGAAATTTTAGCGAAATGCAAGGATCTAATCAGTAAGATCAAAAAGAATCGTAGGAAGTTAGTTATATCGGGATTGCTACACAGATATGATATAAATTCCTGTACCCTCAGTAGAATGCTGGGATTAACAGTAGAATTGAAGTTCTGTGTAGGGGGGAGGAAAACGTCTTTTGTATAGATTTATGGGATTATTTTAGCCGAGATAGAAGCCTCTTTCCCAAGGACAGACTCCACTTGAATGGAACAAGGACAGCCCCTCTTGGTTGAGTGTTAGATGGGAATATTAGGTTTTTTATTCGATTGACATAAACTAGCTATCTAGATACTCAGAACATAGGAAAACCGAAACAGGGATTCAGGATAAGATGGAAATGGCAGGATAGGTAAACTAGAAGTCAATGGCCTGACGCAGGAAAGGAACAACGACGGTGGGGAACAATGCGGAATAGAACAACAAGTGGTCAGTTCTCAGGTCGTGCATGTCATTTCACAGGTGGCGGCGGGGGACGGGCCGATGGGGGTACATGACGGGATATGTCAGCTGGCGCCGCCGTCTGTAGGAACGAGGCAGGTCGGGGAAAAGGCGGAATACATCAGCATGAGATCAGTTCCCAGGTGAAAGCAGTGAACATAGCAAACAGCGAACAGGATATGACAGTTCAAGTCAAGGTTGCGGACAATGTTCACGTGGGCGGGCTCCCCACCGCCTCTGCTGCACTTATACATACCAATGAAAAAAAGTTTCAGTCCCGTATTAGAATATTCTATGTTAACGCACGAAGTATGCGTAACAAATTTTCGAAGTTAGAAACAACTGTATTGGAAGAAAATTATGATATAATTGGTACTTCGGAATCTTGGCTGGATATTAGAAACATATTTTCTCGCCGAATATGCCATTCCTGGGCACACTATATTAACAGTAATAATGAAAATATAGTAGGGGTGGTGTCTTGCTTGTCTAAATCCTGTGCTGAAAAACGTTCTTGCTGTTGATAAAATAAATTTTATTTTTGTATAAATCAAAGATAAGTTTTGTAAGATAACAACAACAGGATTAGTTTATAGGCTCCGGGCTCAGACACAAGAGGTAGACGAAAGATTATATGATCAGACAGCAGAAATTAGCAATGAAAGTGATTCAGTCATAGTAAAAGATTTACATACCATAATCTACGTGAGAAGAATCCCTTTCCAGTTGCTCGGGGCGTAGGCTTTACCTGAATATGCTTGATTGTGCCCTAATGCAATTAGTTGATAAACCTACACGCAACGAGAATAAATAAGATTTAGTTTTAGTAGTACAAATGAGGACCTCTTTAACAATTTCCAAGTCGGAGAAAGGTTTGGTACAAGTAATCAACGGCGAATTACTTTTGAGTTAACTTTCAACATTGCCTGTTATGCAGGTCAACCTGATAATCGCGACAAAATACCAAATTTTAGACTTGAAAATTTTGAAGATCTTCATATTGCTCTTCACAGGTAAACCTTGGATGATCTTACAAATGAAAGCGATATGGACTCAGCTTGGGAGAACTTTAGTAAAACGTTCAAAGCAGAGGAGGGTACACATGTGCCAAAACGTAGTAATAGGTCTTTTTCCAATGCGAAGCCAAAATGGTGAACGATGACATAGGAGTGCCTGTTGTCTAAGAAATCAGCACATAGGAAACCGAAAGAGACCAATAGCTAGCACAACAGAGCAAACTGTGTAAGTCTGCGTAGAGAAACTAAGAGACTTATACTTCAAGATAAACATCAGTATGAAGAATATGTTGCTGAAAATAACAAAAACCTGAAGGAGTTTTATGGATATGTCTGAAGCAAGGGAGTCATTACCCTGTCAAATGGTCTAATGATAACTGAAACGGTGATTTGGTTTACAACAACGAAGATATGAGAAGGATTTTGAATCATTTTTTCTCATCTGTGCTTTCAATTGAAGATACAGCTCAAGTCCCGAATCCAGTTCTATTGCTGGAAAATATATTGCGATATATTGACATGAGTTGAAGACAGAGTATCAGCACTGAATAAATGAATAAGACAGCATGCCCAGATAAGTTTCACCCGAGGACTGTAAAAAAGGCGAAAAATGAGATTACTAAACTATTGACTTATCTCTTTAATAAGTCACTTCCTACGAGGTAATGAATCACTGCCCAAGAATTATCGTCCAATCAGCTTAAGGTCTGTGGTTGGTAAATTTATGGAAACAATCATTCGGGATAAGATTTAAACCATTTAGAGGACCGCAACTTAATAAATAACTCTCAGCGTGGTTCTCGACGAAATCGTTCATGTCTAACAAATTTGCTTGATTTCTTTACGGGTAAAATCAACATGCATAATGAAAGTAAAGGAGTTGATGTCATCTATCTAGATTTTCAAAAAGCATTCGATAAAGTTCTACATCAAAGGCTACTAATTAAAGCTAATTCACCCGGTATAAATGATCAGGAAGTTGGTTAACTGGCAATAAACAGAGAATTGTGATTCATGGTCAAGCCTCAAAATGGTTAAACATAACAAGTGGTGTACCACAAGGATAAGCCTTAGGACCGGTTTTTCTTTCTCATGTATGTTAATTATATTAATGATGGGCTCCACTGCAACATATCGAAATTCGCAGTTGGGAAATGAATCTACAGCAGTTTCAAACTGACATAGACACACTGATGGACTGGGCTCTCAGATGACAACTGAATTTTGATATCGATAATTGCAAAAGATTTACATGTCAGTAGTAAAATGAAAAGGCAAGCCACGGTATGAATTATGTTGAACTGCAAAAGGTAAATGATGAAAAAGACTTGGATGTAATAATCTCTGTTGATCTAAAGCTGAGTAAACAGTGTACAGAAGCGGATAAAAAAGCAAACATAATTCTTTGATTGATAGGTAGGGCTACTGAATTTAAGTCCAGGGAAAATATCCTTAATTTTTACGTCACTCGTGCGTCCCCATCTTGAATATTGTGTTCAGATTTGGTCACCTTTCTTGAGGACAGTTTGAATGGAGAGAGCAAAGCTACGAGCTAAAAAGATGAATTCCGGGCTCAGGAATTCCTATGATACCCGACTAACCGACTTAAATATACGTATTTTAAAAAAGGGAAGGTTAAGGGATGATCTGATAGGGGCACTGAAAATTATGAAAGGCTTCGCTAATCTTGATCGAGCGTGCTACTGAGGGACATTTTTGTCTGATTTCACTCGTAGTAATGGTTACAAACTCGTGGGCAAACAATTTACCTCGACTGAGGCGAATACTGTTTCTTCAACAGGATTCTCGCTAGAATCTGCCACCAGTGCTGTATCATCAGCAAACAATAACTGACTCATATCCCAAGCCCTCTCATCCCCTACAAACTGCATACTAGCCCCTCTCTCCAAGACTCTTCCATTTACCTCCCTTGCCACCCCATCCATAAACAAGTTAAACAACCATACTGACATCCCACACCCTTGCTGCAGACCGACTTTCACTGGGAACTATTAACTCTCCTCTCTTCCTACTCATGCACATGCCCTACGCTCTTGACAAAAACTTCTCACTGCTTCTAGCAGCATTCCTTCATCACCTTATATTTCTAAAGCCTTCCGTAGGGAATATCTACCAACCCTATCATATACTTTCTGCATATTCATAGATACCATATACAAATCCGTCTGTTAATCTAAGTATTTCTCATACACATTCTTGAAAGCAAACATTTTATTCACAAATCGTCTACCACTTCTAAAACCACACTGTTCCTCCCCAATTTGACGCTCTGTACATGCCTTCACTCTCTCATTCACTACCCTCCCATGCAACTTACCAGGTACACTAAACAAAACTATACCTCTGTAGTTTGAACACTCACATTTGTACCCTTTATATTTATATACGATGGCAGTAAATGCATTCCACCAAACCTCAGGCACATCACCATGATCCAAACACGTAATGAAAATCCAAACAAAACAGTTAACACAGTCTCTCTCTTTACTAATAAATTCAACCATAGTACCATCCACTCCAGCCGCCTTGTCACATTTCATCTTACATAAGGCTTTTACCACCTCTTCTCTTTTCACCAGACCACTCTCCATTACTCTCTCACTTCGCATACCAACCTGCAAGCACCATACATCTGCCACCCTATCATCAGACATATTCAACAGTTTTTCAAAACATTCACTTCATCTTCTCCTCATATCATCACTACCTGTTATCACTTTCTTTTTTCCTCTTCACCGATGTTCTTATTTGTTCACTTATTTTGCGTATATTATTACCCTCCTTCCAAAACGTCTTATTCTCCCTAAAGTTTACCGATACTCGCTCACCCGAACTCTCATATGCCCTCTTTTTCAACCCCTGCACTTTCCTCTTGACCTCCCGCCGCTTTCTTTTATACATCCTCCAATTATTAGCACTTCTTCCCTGTAAGTAACGCCTGGATGCCTCACTTCCTTCTTTCACTAGCAACTTTACTTCTTCATCCCACCACTTACTACCCTTTCTAATCAGCCCACTTCCAACCTTTCGCCTACCACAAGCATCTGTCGCACATGCCAGCACGGCTTCCTTAAATACTTATACCCCTCACCCACTCCCATTGTTTCATTTTCTCTCACCTGGTATTTCTTAACACAAGTCTGTTTTCCAAGTTTACTTGCTTTCACCACTCTCTTCTCACCGATATTGTATCCTTTTTTCCTAAAACCTTTACAAACCTTCACCTACGCCGCCCTAAGACAGTGATCATTCATCCCGCCAGCTGCACCTTGCAGCACAATTACATCCAGAAGTCACTCTTTTACACGCCTGTCAATAAAGATGTGGTCAATAATGCCCACTGACCACCTTTCCCACTCACATACGCATACTTGTGTATGTCTTTATTTTCAAACCAGGTATTCCCAATCACCAGTCCTTTTTTGAGTACACAATTACACATGCTGTTCACCATTTCCATTCATAATCCTGAGTACCCCATAACCCCAGATTATATCCTTGACTGCCACATTACTCACCTTCGCCTTCAAATCACCCATTCCTAATGCTTGGTCCCTTGCATCCAAACTGCTGACTCACTCGCTCAGCTTCTAGAACACTTGTCTCTCTCGATCTTTCTTTTCGTGGCCAGGTGCATAAGCGCTAGTAATCACCAATCTCTCGCCATCCAATGTCATTTTTACACCACAACAATCAAGAATTCACTTCCTTACACTCTATCACACACTCCCACAACTCCCGCTTCAAGAGCAGTGCTACTCCTTCCTTAGCTCTTGTCCTCTCATCAACCCCATACTTTACTCCTAAAATATTTCCAAACCATTCTTCCACTTTATCCTTGAGGCAAAACATCTAGATTTCTTTCCTTAAACATACTACCTATCTCTTTTTCCTTTTCATCTTGGACACATTCACCCACATTTAGACACTCCAGCCTGGGCTCTCGAGGAGGATAAGTTCTCCCTGCTTGGCTACATCTTCTGTTCCGTCTTTTCGGAATTGAATTGCAAGAAGTGAATGGTTTCTCGTTCCGTTCCCGTTCATGCCCCCTTTAGTCGATTTCTACGACTTATATACATATGATCGAAGTAAATATGGACGCATACTCTGAGTAGTCCGTTGCTGCACTCACAGTCTGTCCCAAGACTTGGGGTTCTATCCATGTGATCCTAAATCCTTTCTGACAACTTTATTTCTCATCAAAAGCGTCTTTCTGGATGACTTGTCAATATAACATAAGCCAAAGCTTCTTTTTTGCACCCAGAGAAAAACTAACAGGAACAATGAGGAATATTGGAGACATTTGAAAATGTTTATCTTTAAATGCCCACGGATCGCTTTCCTGGTGAGAAGCGTTGCTGTTTATACCGAAAGCATATGAGAATGACAACGAAGCTAATTTTTGGAAAAGAATTCCGGGGTCATGTGATACCGATGGTGCATTATCAAGATTAAAGTTGGGTTGACATCCACTGAACGTGCTCATCACCCGATATAATCAACAGAAAAATGTCGCTCAGTTACATCAACTAATTCATTAGATAATGAAACAATTAGTGAATACTTTAACTGTAATTCTCTAGAAACATGTTATAATCTATATACCTTCACGTCTGTGTATGCAATGCTTTCCCAGCGATAATGGCCAACTGTATATCTTTTCTGTTAGGCTAATGTCGGATTGAAATATATGCATATTTACATAAATGTCTGAAAAGCTCAAATGTGCCCTGAAGCGTATACAATTAGAGTACATTCATCATCGAGTCACTATTACTATTCATTGGAATCAAAATTATGCAAATTAGGGATATCAATCATCAGATATACAAATGATAGAACAAATCTGGAAGCAAGAGCTGTAGAGGGGCAGTGTTAGTGTTTAGCAGTGTGAGTGAGACGGCGCTGCAAATGTAATCCTATAAGGAGTTGGGACGGAGGATGTAACAGCATCAAAGAGACCGGGTTATGGGCATTACACTATCAGCAAAAACAGTGGGCTAACTGAAACAATATAAGGGGCTAGGTCTGATGACTGCAGCAACTTCAGGAACGTAGTTCGGTGGGTTTCAGAATCTTACGGTTGTGACATGATGACTGTGACGGTAGCAGAGAGGTAGTTCGAAGGGTTTCATAATTTTACAATACGATGTGATGACTGTAGCAACAACATAGAGGTAGATCGGAGGCTTTCACAACCTTATGGTAGTGATGTGATGACTGTAACAACATCAGAGAGGTAGTTTCACAACAATATCGTGCGATGTTATGGGTGGAACAACATCAGATTAATACTGCAGTAAAGTCAGTTATATTTTGGTTGCAACAAAATACAGAAATATTCAGCGGGTTTTACGTAACAGTGGTGGCTGTGTGGAAGGTTTAGTCAACGGGAGGTATGGCAGGTTTAACAGCTTCAAAGAGGCGATGTGTCGGATGTAATAACATCCACAGGATGACGGGAAGAGTCTTCCTGCATACGTGAGGTGATATGTGGTAATGTTAAGAACATTCAAGCACCCACCAGGTGATGGGAAATGGAAATGTCAAGTAAAAACATGGTGTGGTAACGAGGAGGAGGACTGGTGGGTGCAACAACAACAAGGAAGCGATGTAGTGGGTATAACAGCATCACGAAGGTGTTGAAATGAGTGTAACATCATTATATGGACGGTGTGGTGGATCAAGCAGCAACATCATGAAGGTGGTGTACTGGGTACAACAAAAGACAATATCAGGGAGACGGTGTGGTGACTGTTTCACATTCCTGAGGGTGACGGGAGCACCAGCATCAGGGAGGCAGTGCGCTGATTGCAACATCAGAGAGCAGATATAGCGAGGGGACACCAGGGAAGCAGTATGGTGGGTGGAACAGCATTAGAGAGACGGTTTGGTGTGGGCGACAACTATTAGTGAGAACAACTAAAACCCAGTTCTTGAGATCAACAGTTTGACCTCTGCTTCATTTACAATAGAGAGTAATATTTTTTTCCGTACTTGATCGCCGTTTCCAGCCTTTGGGAGGTAGCGACAGTAAAAGAACAAAAGGCAGCATTCGCTCACATCCATTCCCTTGCCGTCATGTGTAATGCACCGAAACCACAGCTCCCTATCCACAACCAGGCCCCACAGACTTTTCCATGGTTTACCTAGGCCACAGGTAACGACCTCTCCTTACATTCTTCAATGCTCCCAGAACCTTCGCCCCTTCACCCGCCCTATGACTCACTTCCGCTTTCATGGTTCCATTTGCTGCCATGTCCACTCCCAGATATCTAAAACACTTCACTTCCAGATTTTCTCCGTTCAGACACACCCTAGCTAACTTGTCCCTCAACCCTACTGAACCTAGTAACCTTGCCTTTATTGAGATTTATTCTCAACTTTCTACTTTCACACTCTTCCAAACTCTGTCACCAACTTCTACAGTTTTTCACCTGAATCTGTCACCAGTGCTGTCATCAGCAAACAGCTGATTCGCTTCCCAAGCCCTCTCATTTTTTCTAATAGATTGCATACTCGCTTCTCTCTCCAAGACTCGCAATTACCTCCCTCACCAAATCATCCACAAACAAATTATACAACCATGGGGACATCACACACCCCTGCCATTAGCCAACCTTCACTAGGAATAACTCATTTTCCTCTCTACCTACTCTTACACACACCTTGCATCCATCCTTTTAGAAACTTTTCTACCACACCATGTATCTTAAAAACGTTCCAAAATGCATCTCTATCAACCATACCATATGCTTTCTCCAGATCTAAAAAATGCCACACACAAATACATCTTTTTCTCTAGGTATTTTCAAACACATTCATTTAAAACGAACACCTTACCCACACATCCTCTGCAACTTCTGAAACCACATTGTTCTTCCCCAGTCTGTACATGCCTTCACCCTCTCAATCACTACCATATGACTTACCGCACCGCCCATATACCTATTTTTTTCTTTTTTACTTGGAAGTATACTTCGTCATCCCACACTCACCACACATACCTCACATACCCACATCCTACTTTACGCATGTCAAACGTTTCTCTCGCACATGCTACCATTAATCCCCCCCCCTAACCAGCATCCCTCTCATTCTCTCTCTCCTTGTGTGTGTATATATATCCAGTCTTTAGCTGTCATGTGTAATGCACCGAAACCACGACTCCCTATCCACATCCAGGCACCACAGACCTTTCCATGGTTTACCCAACAAGTTTCTCATGCCCTAGTTCAGTCCACTGACGGTACGTTGACACCAGCGTACCACATTGTTCCAGTTTTGGTCTCTGGTTTCTGCTTCCTTCCACTTCTGACACATACATCCTCTTTGTCAACCTTTCCTCACTCATTCTCTCCATATGTCCAAACCATTTCAACACAACTTCTTCTCCTCTCTCAACCATACTCCTTAAACTTCCACACTCCCAACTTACTCTTTCATTACTTACTCGAACAAACTACCTCATACCACATATTGTCCTCAGTCATTTTATTTCCAATACATCCACCCTCCTCGGCACAGCTCTATCCATAGCCCATGCCTCGCAACCATATGATATTTTTGGAACTACTATTCCTTCAAACATACCTATTTAAGCTCTCCGAGATAACGTTCTCTCTTTCCACACATTCTTCAGGAAATAGCTCTGTTAGCAGGCTCCACTGAGTAAATCCAGAGAGAAACTACAGAAATTGGTGACAGAGTTTGGGGAAAGTTTGTAAAAAGAGTAAGTCGAGAGAATAAGCGGAAGAAGTGCATCTGATTGTGTGAGAGGGAGGCCAAAGCCACTGGGTGCTTTGAGGTGCGTGTGGAAGGAGCGGCCAGCGTCTGTTAGGACAATGATGGATGTGTGTAAAGGTACATACAGTAGTCCTGAGAGTATTGTATGGATGTGGGTCTTGGGTCTTGAACGCAAAAGAAAGGGAAAGGATGGATATGTAAGAAATGAAATGGCTGATGAAAGACATGTGGTAATGAAGGGAGTTGATCGTGTAAGAAATGACATTGTGTGTGAGGTGTGACAGGCAGCAGAGTCTAGTTGAGAGGGCCTACCATAGCGTGCTGAAGTGCTTTTGATTTATGTAGAGGATGAAAGAAGAAAGACTGACTCAAAGGCTTGACGTGTACAGGGAAGAGAAGGAAGCCAAGAAGATGGAAGGAGGGTGTGAAAGAGGCTTTGAGGAACTGGGGCCTGAAAATTCAGGAAGGTGAGAGGTGTGCACGGAATAGAATGAATTGGATTGATGTGTTATATGGAGGGTGACGAGCTGTCAGTATGCTGAGACAGGGACCTGGGCCCGGATGGCAACTAGGGAGTGGATGTGGGTAAATGAGGCCGTTCTTCGTTTTTACTGACCCTACCTTGCCGAGGTGGGAGCAGCAATTATGTAAAAAAAAATTATTATTATATATATTATTATTAGTATTATTATTATTATTATCATTATTATT
>JAYMFT010222535.1:0-11326 GCA_038088735.1 Panulirus argus | reverse complement strand
TAATAATAATAATAATAATAATAATAATAATAATAATAATAATAATAATAATAATAATAATAATGATAATAATAACAATAATAACAATAGTAATAATAATATCAGTTACTGGAGTCTGCCTGCATGTGAAAAGTCACTTCTTTATGGATGAAAAGGAGTACATTCTTCTCAAGGAACTTCTTGCTCCAAAAAAGTCCACCATTTCCTTGCTCCTGATTGAAGCATAGTCTTAAAGAAACAAGAACCCCATAAATGAGGTCCTGGAGCTGTATGAATAAATACGCAATGTTTTTTCAGTCCGACTGCCTCTCCCAGCTTGGTAGGGAAGTGTCAAGGACAAATGGAAAATGCTCTCATTTGCACACATTCACCTTCTAGCTATCATGTACGCTGTCCTGAAACTGAACCTATCATCTGCAGCTATGCCCTGGTTCAGCCTAATGACAGCATATTGTCCTCCCCACCCCAAAATGTCAATTCATTCTCTGCATGCATGCAGATTCCCTGAGCCTCCTTTTCTCCATCTTTCAATTTCCTTTTTGTTCTTCCCCTTCCTCCCTCCACTTCTGACATGCAAATCAACTTATTCAGTCTATCTTTGTTTATCTTCTCCACATGTCTGAATCACTTTGGTATACCCTGGTCAACTGTCTCAATTATAAAGTGCTCACTACCTCATCGCTCTCTTAACACTGTCATTCATACATGATCAACCCAACTCAAAACATAATTTGTCCTCATGTATCCAATTTCCAACACTTCTAAATATAGACGTTCCTGTACTCCACATGCAAGTGATAAATTCATGAGCAAGAGGTCACCATCAACAAGGTTCTGTCATCATCAGTGGAGAGGAAGAAGTATAGGTGTATAAAAAAAACCTGCCCCAAAAGGGCCAATTTCACCCTCCTTGCATTTGGAGCACAATCTCAAAAAGATGCAGGAGCTCCATAAAAGTAGTCCTGAAATTGCATAATTAACTATTTTTTCCTTCTTTTTACAAGTAAGTGCTTTATCATTTTTAGCAATGTGAGAGGTCATTAAAGGCAATATTTCATTTCAAAATATTCAGGCCAGACAGCTTATGCCATGAGGTGCTACATGACTTTTTTCTTGTTCTTATGCATTAGTACCAACACCCACCACGAAACAATGTGCCTCTGATCACCTTCCCCTACAAGGAGGTAGCACCACCTTTTATAGTAACTAACTGCTCAGCATTCTTAGCTTACTCTCCTTTTAAATTTGTGGTTATCTATTTACTTTCTTCATGTTTATCTAAGCATATAGCTTCTTTTATGAAAAAAATCTGCCAAGGAATTTAATGTCCATCATCATTATAATTAAAAATGCATTTGTAAATAACTGTGCAATTATACACACCCCAAGAAGAGCATATATTATCATAAATACAGGGAAAAAATATCACAATATGTGTAGCTGTCACTACTTTTTCATGGATCAAAACTGCAACACCGGAGGACACAAAGTAACGTCACTGAATCTCGGGGTCAGGGGGGTGTGTCATGTAACAACCAACATATCAGGTGTTTCTTTTATTGTTACATAAGGCTGTTTTCAAATAAGCACGAACTACTGTTGCATATACATATTTACTTATTACTGCCTACTGAAGTTTGGGATATCATTCACTGACAGGAGATGGGTTATAACTTACTCTTGATTAAAAAAATGTAAGAGAAAAAATAACACAAATTGCTTCAGTAAGTATCTATGAGGTAAGACTTTACATAACAATGAATTTTTTCAACTTAAAAATAAGGCCTCAGTCTCAACTTACAATTCTTCCTCTGCAAACACCCTGGCAGCCTGGCCCTCATAACATATATTATACTTTTAACAATAAACATACATTCGACCTTTAAAGAAGTCACCCAGTCCTCAACATTTGGACTGCATTACAGAAAAAAAAATGATACATTTGTTTTATTCATAAACTGATCTATTAAACTACAACTGAACTGAAATAACTGCCTGTTTTGATTCTCCAAAATGAAGCAACTTTTATTGTTATATTTTTCAACTATGATGACAAACATTCACTGACCCTGAAAGCAACTGTCTATTGCAATGATTTTGTAATGAAAAAATCATAAAACAAGTGTGCTAAGTTGAACCATCTCTATACAACAATATAATATTATCTTCATGTTAAGGTTACTATGCAGTAAATATCATGACAAAAATCTATTACTGATCAGCAATAAAAAAAGAACTGACAGATACCTTATTGTTATTCAGTATGTACCCATAGGAATATAAAATATCAATACATAGTTTTGTGTAAAAAGAAACTATAAACGTGTTCAAAAGTTCTGTGAATGAGAAAATGGTCACTAATACAGTTCACAAATTCTGTTTCTGAAAACAGAAAACTTTACAAAGATCACCCAAGCGGGAACAACAGAAGTGTGATCAACACCAATCCTTTGAAAAACAAGTTTCATATGCATTGGCATTGCACTGGTGTCTGTGCTATTTGCTATTTCAGTTCAAGGTTTATATAGATAATACATATGTGTGCAGATGTATACAACAGAGCAAAACAGAGTAGAACCCTCTGGTATCCAACATCCATTAACCAAATTCAAATTCAACAGCAGATGGGGCTAAATATTTTGTTCATAAAAAGTGACTTAGACCCTATTTGCAAAATTTGACAATATTTTTCTTTATGCAAAGAAAATCCAGTTTTTGGAAGCAATAACCTGCATTAACAGAAAAATAAATTATAGAAATTAAACCAGATCTTCAATAAAGCTTATTTTCAGTTGCATTAATGTGGAAAATGAGCCTTACTGAAACATACTACCTTTCTCAAAAGTTTCACTAATTTCTTTTTACAATAAGTAAAGTTGTAACCTTTTATGAAAATTCCAAGCTGACTGAACCCTGACTCCACAACATATCATGAAATTTTAAAGTAGAAACAATCATGGAAAAAGAAAGTACTATCATGGAGAGGAAGGTCTTTTTGTCACAATAATCATAAGCTACACAATTCATTAACATATATCATAACTGTTTTTAAATAAATTCTGAATGTTTATGACTAAATCGTCCAGAAAGTATTTCACTGTATCATGTAGTGTTATGCTTCAAATACTAGTGTAGTATTTGTGAATTATGTACCTTCTTTATACATTTAAGGGAGAACTAATAGGGGAAGGAATGTAACCTCTTAAAAATTATGCATTATTCTAAAAACCCTTGGTCCAAATGAACAACTGTTTTGACAAATTCACATAGATCACTTATAAAAGTCAGAAGTAAATCCACATTTATACTTGTGTCTCCATTGATAACAATTGCATTACAATATCACAAAACAACAGTTGATTCCTGTACTTAGTATTCTATGCTAGTGACTGGAATCAGCCCAAGAGCGGAAGTTAAGTCGTGGAGAAGAATATTTTCCAGAAAAGTGAAGCTGCATTTGAAAAATCTATCAGTCCTAATTCTGAATATATTATTGACAGAACAGGCTTTGAAGATAAGGCTTAAAAGAAAAAAAAAAAATCCAGTTTTAGAAAGAGTGACTTAAAGAATATAATCTCTGTATTCCTGTGGGTCACAGGTGACTGAAAGGGTTAGATTTGAGAGCAGGGACCTCATCTCTGTTAAAAAAATATTTCTACTATAAATGTATTTAGACTTGGGTATGGGCAATGTGCCTGCAACTGCCTAAGACAAAGTCCATCTGCACCTGATCCACCCCAAATATATGGGAAAGGATGAAATTATACAAGATTTCAAACTGCAAATGCTATAACTTTTTAATGCCTGAAAATTTTCCATTATTCAGTAATTTACTGGTCATTCTATGAATCTATTAAATTAACCAAAATAATCACATTGAGGAATCTGTCAGATATGAAACAAGTACAAGTTTGTTATTTGTCAATATTAACTCACAATAAGAACTGATCTAACACTTCACAAACGCAGCCTAAAAACAGTGCTCTCTGCATATAAAAGTTTAACATTTATGACTGCATTTTAAATAAAAACAAACAAAAATATGGAACATGAAGCTAAAGACTACAGAAGATAATGTACACAACTATGTGCCCAGTTGGAGAGAGAAAAGAAGAAGAAGAAGAAAAAAAAATCAGAAGCACAAATTCCTTCAGAAAACAGAGTGACCTAAGTATTTACAAATGTATTAGTGAGCCTACCAGACAAGGATCAAGTGGTCGTGAGAAGCATCATATGACTAGGTAAATTTACTCCCATCCAACCTGACTAAAAACTATCTCTTGCAACAATGCATATCAAATTACCACTGCCAAGTTCTTATCTGCCCAACCACATCCCAGGCATATCTTCATAAACACTTTCGATTTCTGATAATAATTCCCATGGATTAGAAGATTAGTATGACAAGTTATTACACTGAATTCCAGCCAAACTAGGTCACTCCATTCAACAACAACAACAACAAACAAAAGATTAATTTTATTAATCACTGTGTAATATGTTATATTTCTAGTGCAACCTGGACCACTGACATAACTTGAGATCAGTGGAAAAGATCAAAAGACAAATCAGCATCACAAATCAATTTGGAAGAAACTTCTGTAATTTCTTTCCTACATGCCATGTCCTAGAATATAAAGATTCTGTTTCTGCATGTAATCTGTTAGCAGCTATCAGCTATAAACAAAGTTCTATATCTTTTGCACAACTAACTTCTTTTTTTAATGGTAATACTTTTACATTTAATCTTCAGAAAAATACTCCTGTATTTCTTTCCAAAAGAAGGAACAGAGGGAGCATATTAAGGATCTCTTTTCCTCTAAGGCTCAGTCTTCTGTTCTTTCTGGAAGCTACCTCACTCATACAGGAGATAGCCAGCAAGTATGAAATAAATTATATAAACAATGTAAAAGAGTAGTTCAGGTCAATATAATAATGATTGTACATTATTTTCCAATTTCTCTACATAACATGAAAAGAGCTACAAAAAATAATGTTTATAATTCATGATACTGTACAGTTACATACCAATATGCTACAAATCATTCAAATTTTAAGGGAATTCAGGAAATATCAATGAGTTACTTTAGTATTACTGCTAAGGCTTCTAAACTTTAATGCCCATTCAAGATTGCATACAGGACATCTTACTCCCCGTGTGGAAGAGTGTATTAAACAGAAATACGGAGTGAATGGATTCTGTTAAAGATCCCATACAATCATGTGATATAATGTATCATGATGATTACACCTATAGCCTGTCCTAGATCGTTACCCTTTCATAAAATGCTAATGAAGCATTTATCTGAAAGACTTATATTACTTTACAGCATGAAGTCTTCCTTCACACACCCGTCTCACTCCTGTTTGTCATTATCCATCAGGAAACCAGTTGATTTTCAAACAATAAACATTTTTATCTTGCAACACACACCTTCCAACTTGCTTTCTGTATGAGACTATCATTCTGTGGTCATTATGGTGGGCTTTATGATTTAATGAAAGTTGGATAAGAATGCAAAATCCTATTACCCAAATTTCAATTGATCTATTTGCTGACTGTGGATTTCACTGGGCACACTTGGCATACCTTAAGAGAGTTTTTCACATGTATTTTGGGGCCAGTCCAATCATAAATTTTTCCCATTCCTGTAATGTCTACATCTAACAATTCATACAGTATTACAAGTTGGGGCAATGTTTCACTTATTTGTGGTGTAACTCAAAGTAGAGAATTCTTTAACAAGTGTCCTGATTACTATTAATTGCCATCTTTCTTATTTGGAGTTGCATCAAAAACTAAAGACAAAATTTTTTTCAGGTCAGGTACTTTAAACATGGAAAAGAGCTCATACAACACATACCAGTTACACATAGCAATTAAGTGTGAGTGAAGAAAAAATTTGGCACAGATGCTTAGAAAAAGTAATACTGATAATCATGAATACTTTTTGGTTACCATCATAATTACTAAATTGTAATAACTGCAAACAATACTAAAATAATATGTAAAAGTAAGTCTCAGACTTGGCATAATGTAAACTATCTATAAAATGCATTTCCATACTTTTTCATTCTTGTCCCCTTGCTAATGTAGCAACTAGTATTCTTCAGCATAACTTTCATGATTAAAGAACCAGATCTCTTGGTATTTCAAATTTTCATTCCAACTATGCTTTAATTAATACTTCATCAATACCAAAAACATGCAATATTTTGTGATATGCATTACTTTGCAAGGTGAAAGCTGCTTATTGCATCACCTTTTCTTTCCTAGGAGATGACATTATTAAATACTTATTATTATCTGTATCAAAAACCACTGTGACAGTATCATTTTGGAAAAAAAAAAAAGTCTTTAGTACCCTGACGACAAAACTGCCAGTTCTCTCTCGCTACCCACTGGCAATCTTCACAAACAGATGACCTGAGGTGTATCAAGACACATAGGTGAACTTATTGTCAGCAAGCCTTAAATTATGAAGTATCAGTTTAATGACCAGCGACAAAAATTTCATGGTCATGCTTAAGTATATCTATGAGCTTTTCATATTATGCTATAATGAACCTCTGAACCTTTCACTGGCAGTGAAATTTACTATATCACTGACAATAGCAAAGATAAGACCATTAACCCTTAAAATCCGAGAGTCATGACATCCTAGCAGCAGCTCTAGATATCTTCATACGAATGCTAATTTTTGTGGGCTTTGTTTAATTCCCCCATTAATATTTTGACATTCATATGGCTGCCTTGGTCATTACAGATGCTTTCTTCAGAAATTACCACTCTCTGGGAGCAATTCTGAAGTGTATATACATAAGTATTTGTGTAAATATATATGTAAATATGTATATAGTAATCACAAACAGTGATAAGTGTCATATGGTGAATCTGCATCATGAGGCTCACCCCATTTACCTCCCCCTCCCCATATACCATCCCTTATGTAAATATATGCAAATCTATATGTAAATATGTACATCATAACCACAAATAGTGATAAGTGACTCATTCAGTAAATTTGCATCTCAAGGATCACCCCTCTTATCACCCCCTGCCATCCTAACGCTGCAGAGCAATTTATACCTTAACTTCACCACCATACCAGGGATATGTAAGGTATGTTAGCTTACTTGTTTGTACATTTCCTTTTCTTTCTCATGCGCTTCTTTTATTATATATCATGATATATAAAATCTGATGACTAAGTTTTCTGTCAAAATCATGTGCAACTTTCTGTAAGTTACCCGGACTTTAAGGGTTAAGTTACACAACTGTAATATTACCCAGATCTGGCATAAGTTTTACAATATCCTGAGGTGTTTTTGCTTATCAAACAAATACTGCACTGTTATTTGTAGAAATAGTAGTAGTAATAGCAAAAATATGCTGATGTCATAAAGAGGTTTAAAACAATCTAATTTTGATACTTCTCAGTGAAGTAAGCATCTGAGAAATTCTTAAGTAACTTACCATCATTAATCTAAACGCCACTTGCACAGCTTGTTCACAGTTGTGATGGAAGGATACTGTACTTACTAATGGACTTTGCTTTTACTATTTTCCTTGTTTAAATCATAATACAAAGCTTGCTAAAGTAACTAAGTATGCTTAACTTATTAAGATGAAGGATTTTCATCATAACTGTTTTGAAAGAATGATACCACAACTCTCAAGAGTTATCAGTATCTGTTGAAACTACATTTTAATAATGCTGAAAATCTTTGAATTAAGGATGAACAAGTTCACTGTTAATAGATCATCTTACGATGTCAGCAGCATACCTACTTTGTTTCTTTATTAACGGAGAACTATTTTCAGTGTCTAATATACAGTGAACTACAATATCTTAAAGTTACAGAAAAAATGTCAGTTGTACTAACACCCAAATTTATCATTCTTAGAACTACAGTGTACTAGAAAATAATAAAACACTAAAGCAAATCCATATTCATCAAAAGACCAATTAATGAATAACAAGTGAACAAAACACCAAAAGTTAAGTACAGGATCAACTTGCCTGGACGGTGTCAAAGTCTAAGATACAAACAGGAGATATAATCACCTGGATTGCACTTTTGGGTTTGAGAACTAAACTGATGGCTTGTCTTGTTATCTTCAATCCAATAGGCAGTTTAGCTTAGATGGGTGTAGTTCTTGATACCTAGTACAAAACTGAGGTAAAACTTATCCTTGTATGGTAGGCCACACTCTCTACTGCAAAGTTTTAGATCACTTTGTGAGCCTGGAGATTAAAATTCATTTACAGGAAAGTGAGGAAAATTCATAGTGAGAAGAATGCAAGAGAGAGAATCTAATTATTAGCATGAGAGCTCACAACCATGAGGTGCAACTCTTTTGTGCAGCCATATGCACACTATCCGAAGGCTGCAGTTTGGCTGTATGTCACACCATCATAAAACATATGGGATTTATAAGCAACTACAACTCTTCACTGCACCTCCTCATACTGTTCCCTGTACATTTTTACTTATTTACAAACAGTACGACACTGACTAACTTTCAACAGTAAGGTTTGACTTTGTTTCCCTACAGATGAATATCTTGGTATCATACCAACTATAATAACTGGCTATCCTCTTCTAACACTGGTATCAGTTGTCTGTTGATACCTCAAGTAACAACTTTGAGATAGCAAGGGACTCAGCATCCACATTTGTGTCATCCTGGGAAAGATACTTAAATGGTGAATACTAATGCTACAAACTGGTAAACCATTTCTTCATGTGCATTCATTTCTAGAGTGAAATACCCATACCAAACATAGTGGATGATGCTCTGCATCTCCTATACCTTTATTGTACCAATGAGTAACCCTTGCACCTCAGAGCTGGCATGTCAGACTAAGGAAATATTTATACCTGGTATCTGCTGTCACCAAAATGATTCTGTGAACCACTTCAAAGTTGGTACCATTTCTTGTCCTTGTACTTGAGCATGAGCTGATGTGCTGCCGAGAAGGATTCTGCTTTAGTCATCATGTTATCTGTTTGGCAATATCACCGGTTACTATCCCAACATGAACATCGAGTGCTTCTGGATTGGTGGAGCCTGGCACATGCTTGGCTATACTGCGAGATCCCTTTCCTGAGCTTCACCAACTGCAAACAGCTTCATATTAGTAAAATTATGAAGTTTAAATCATACAGAAAATACTAACAGATACTTCTGATAGAAATAAAACTTCCCTTTGTGGTTTGACAGGGTGTGATCTAAAAACAGAGAAATCATCAACATGCTAGGGAATATCCTACTAGACAATTACCAATAGAACCTAATAATTAGTTATGATTACCAACAGATGATCCAACTACAGATCCCAGCCATTTTCAGCCTGCCATTTTAAACCACTACAGTATTTCATAAATTCCAACCATTGGATGCTTCTGTCAACCTCAGCCATTGTGACCGTCAACATATCACTCCTGATCATAATCCAATCCCAAATGGATAAAGGAGAAGTGGGAATGAGATACAATCCAGCATATCTAGAAGAAACACAATGAGCACAATATGGAAAAAGTTTTAATCAAAGCTCTTTTCTATACTGAACTGCATGACGTACAATGATACGACTCATAAGCAGCTGGCAATCCTGAATCAAGAATAGTTCTATTCACTAACTTATCACAGTGAAGTCTTTCCTAGTGTTATACCTCAAGCAACAAAGCACAACTTTAGCAGCATTTTACTCAATATCTGCATCAATCTGAGTACATGTAATATATTTCCAAGTATACTTAAAAAAAAAAGTCCTCAGAATACAGTGCATACCATCTCTAATCCAAACCTGCTGTAAGAAACCATAAGTGAAAATGACTTTCAATGAATAACTTAGAAATGAAAGTGAGAAGATATTTCAAAAGTTCGGAAGATTCTGAAATAATGCCACATTCTGTGCATAACATGCAATATGTATTTCTTCTATTTCAAACTACGTATAGTGGAAAAATCTGAAGCCCAGATAATGGTACATTCACTATCTTCTGAGTATTCAAAGAAAGTATTCCAACAAAATGAGAGAGAAACAATCTGGATCACTGTTATCATGAGCAGACTAAGGTGCTGCCATAGGAATTCAACTCATTTCTTTATTAACAGTCCTGCAAATAATACAAACACAGGTAACAGCCTGTTTGCTTTAATCACTCTTCCTGTAAAGCACATACATTACTAATATGTCTTTCTGTGGCAGACAGACGGCAGTAAAATAGTCTTTGCTTGAGAGCTAGTTCAGAGGATATCCTTTGTGGTTTAAAATACTGAGATCGTTTTTAAAGAACTGATACAAAAATTCCTTTCAAATCACAACTAACTGAGGGAACACCATCATCAGGGAGTATTTCTAAAGGAACAACCCAAGATGCCTACCCCTTCAACGTCAAAGATCAACTTTAAAGAATAGAAGTCCCTTCTGGATAATGTTGCAAAGTGAATGGTTGATGTATTACCTGGACCTTTCACTCAGAACTTCCAAACTAAGGAGAAAATTGACATGATATTTATGTTACCAACTTAGAAAAGCAAAGGAAAGTGGGAATTTATTTATGACATCATAAACAATCATGTGCATGGCTATATTTTACACAACTGTTGGATTTTCAGGTGGGAAGTATACCTTGGCTTTCTTCTGCAATGGGTATGATTGGTGAAAAAACAACTCCTCAAACCCCAGTCATGGTAAACCTCGCAGATGAGTCCAATTTTCCTCTTACACCTGACAGGTACTGAAATGTGCAAGGTATAGTTTTATGCACCTTGTTAGCTTTTCAGTGAGAACTGTGTACCTCGTCCCTCCCCTGTTCAAAAATAGGTTACATGGCAATACAAACTTCCCCAAGAGTGACTAGATCCACAGGCACATCAGTACAACTTTTGTTATTCTGAGATATGCTCTGAAATGTGCATGCTCAGCTCTAGGCGCTTTTATGTCTTACTGCTAATGATAGTTTACCTTGACTTTCCTCTGCATCAGGTGAGGCAGGGTGGAGAAACTAACTCTCATAGGAGTGGCTAACCTTGCAGTACGATGGGTCAAAACCTGCTGTGGTGAGCATCACAATAAGTTTTGTTCTTTATCTATTCATTCATTTATTTATTAATCTTTAATTTATTTATTGATTTACCCGTATTTCTTTAAAAACACCACAACAGATGTCCTGTGTACATGTTTAGGTTAGGTTACAGTTCAGCAAAAAGTTTTGTCACAGTATCCAAAACGATTAAGAACACAAAAATTTAGGCAAACAATACACATAAAAAAAGTATATATATATATATATATATATTTATATATATATA
>JAYMFT010222524.1:0-11326 GCA_038088735.1 Panulirus argus | reverse complement strand
TATATATATACTAATTAGTTCTTACAAGTTAGTCTATTTTCTTTTCTAAAATGCAGCTGAACAGTGATGATCATGTGTTAAGTTTTAATTATTCATTTTGTTTAATTTTTGTGCGTTACTGATCAGATGTTTAACGTGAGCTGGTCTCTGGTAAGAGCATGTTTGTGGAATTAAATATTAACAAATACACTCACCTTGATAAAGCAGCGTCCACGGGGAAGGCGAAAATAAAAAAGAAAAGGCAAATCAAAAACTTTTTTAACAATAAGTGAGTGTAGCAGCGTCGCGTCCTGGTCAGACCTAAACATCGGTAAATATAATCAAATGTAATTAAGCTTTTGTAATTATCTTTGTGTTCTGTACGGGGAGGAGTTTTCTACTCGTACCCCCCCCCACCCCCACCCCTCCCATCTCTTCAACATTCTCTGTCATCATACGACTTTTTACATTTGTTTATTCTGCCTGCGTTTACTGTAAAAGTACTTTCCCATCTTTGTTTACAAGATTCTTGCTTAACGACTTCTAGTTGCTGTATCCCCGTATCGCTGTCTGCTTCATTAATCTGTTTTAAAATCTTAAAGAGTTTTGGTCAAGTCACCCCTCCCTCTTCTCCCTTCCAAGATGGGCAAATCTGAGGCATTTAGCTATTACCCGTAGCTCGCCTCTCTTAATTCCGGTACCATCATTCTTTCTCTCTGGGCTTTCTCTATTAGTTCTTTTGTGTTCTTTAATGCGCGGCAACCAAACTGGAGAAGTATATTCCAGCCTTGGCCTTATGGAAGATGTGAACAGCTTGCTGAATATTTCTACTTCATGATCTTACATGCAATTCTAATATTCACCAGCAGAAAGTCTATCGAGGTCTCTTTGTAAGCTGATGCAATCCTCCACGTCTTTCACTCCTCCCAAGATCTTCGCATAATCTGAAAACACAATCAGACGGAAGTCCAATACCTTCAGGTTTTTCATGTACATAGACCAAACAGAGTAAATGGTCCCAGGACAGAAGCCTGTGGTACTCCCCAGCTGACCTCAACCTATCGTGAGATGGCTCCTCTGTCAAGCGTCCTTTCTTCCCTTCCACCAAGGCATTCTATATGGCGACTCTCTTATTCCTAAGGCCTGATGATCCAGCTTCTTCATCAGCCTCTCCTACGTATACCCGCTCTCCCAAGCTAGTGGTATTGCGTCCATGTAAGTGGATATCTATAAACATGGCGGCAAGCAGAGCAAGTACGGCGCCGAGGGGAGGCACCGGCCCGAATATGTCCTTCTACTGACATGGGCAAACTATCGTGCCTTCATGGTCTCCATAGCTGGCGCCTCTCACCCCCACCAACAGCCTTCCTCCGTCAAACACACACACACACACACAAACACCTCTATCTAGACACAATCGTTACACGACATCAAATACCAAGTACCTCCGTCGCTGAAATGAAAAATCTGTCAAATTTCCAGCATAAATCAGCGTGATTTTCAGAGGAATCCCACTCAAACCCTCGTACATAACATACAAACGAGCTGACTACCCAAATGGTGAGGAGGGAGGGGATGGCATGAAACCGAGGAAAAACCTCTGTACATCCGCTTTTTTTTTTTTTTCGAGGGCGCGAGTTAACAAGGGGATCAAGGACTGAGTCTCTCTAGCTCGCCTTTTCTGCCTCCGATAAACATGGGCTTTTATAACCCCGTGTGGCAGCCGTCAACCAACAGGTCAGCTACCATTATGAGGTCACTAGGGAAAGGCAGCGACCAGCTATGTGCTGTGCGATGCAGGTGAGGACTGCGAATCGCAAATGATAGCGTCAGCCCCGGGAAACAGCTAGGCCTCGCTAAAGGCATTCATCTCACGTCCGTGCGGCAAGCATTGTAATAAAGCGTTTTCCAAGTCATGCAGGATGTCCGGCACTGCGGTGAAGGCGCGTACAAATCGCATGACGTCTGCCTCCCTCCTTAGCCTCGCCCGCCCGCCCCCGGGCACACAGTACACCTGTGCTGTCGGGGCGGTGGGTATATCAAACCAGATTTAAACTCAACACAGCCCGTGGTAGGTGTAAATCTTGTTACCTCCGTTGCATCACCCCATATGGTCTGTGTATCAAACACCTTGAAATCTATATACTGCAGGCGGAGAGAGATTGATGTCTGTCTTGATTCCACCCAGTCTTCTTAGGCGTACTGGATACACACTTCACACTGACCCCAACAAGCTTTGGGATCTACAGGTAATATTGCTGGTACGTAACGTCGTTCAATCGACCACAGACAACCTGGAGGAGGAAAAGTCCCGCTTGACCAACGAGGGCACAACCGTTTACTATGTACGCGTAGTCCGTTAGTCTAGGACTTGATGGCCCCATGACCTGAGACCGTTGTTTGGCCGCAATGTTTATCCTCGCCTTCTGACGACAAGCTTCGAGCTTAGGTTAGGTATGGAGTGACTGAAGTACGTAAATGTTAAGCCGTTTACGTTAGGAAGGATATTCCGAAGGTGAAGCTAGGAGTGATATTCGGAAGGTTATGTTCAGGGCTATACTCTGAGGATTGATTAGGGGAAGGGAAGCAAGGATATTCAGGTTAAGGTTGGCTGTTTTTTCAGAAATGCTTGAAGAGTGTTTGCCTGACAGTTGATCAGTATAGAGCATTACTCGCTGTTTATTCTGTATCAGACTCCGGGCGTCCCAAATCTTTTTTCTGCTCACCCCACGCTTATGCCGACTCTGCTCTGCACCCGATCAGCTTTTATCAAACCAGGACACTATATTGGCGAATGTCCCAGAATCAGTGATTTTAGAACCTCAAGGCTTTCTGTTCCGACTGCTCTGTGATTACTTCCAGAACCTACTTCAGAAAATGGAACTAGCGAGCCAAATGCCGCTCTCTACGTGTACGGACTGCTAACCCAGACCTTGAGCATAGACTTAAACATAAGGAAATTCAGTCTTTCAGAGGATGTCGACGAGGGAGCCATTTGATACGAAAAGAGGAGGAAAAAATATCCGTGTAAAAGGAGGTCTTCACGGTACCTAGATAAAGACAGAGTAATGGCGTGGTGGACTGTAACAAGAGCAGCGACCAAGGATACTACGCAGTGGTAGGAAGGAGGAGGAATGAGAAGGCTGGTTGTGCGGGGCTGAATTCACAGTCACCCTCCCAAGTCTAACCCTTGATTTCGTTAAAGACGACTGGGGAAAGCCAAACAGCCCAGGTGAAGATAGAGGCAGGTTTCGTAGAAAAGAAGCCGGCGGGAGACAGACAGACAGACGCACAGAACACGGACAAGACAGCTAAGCGGTCTCCGAGACATTCTTAGCATCCTCCTCACAGATATGAACATTCGGGGACGGAAAGTGACATACAAGGAGGTCAAGAATAGTGGTGTGGCTGACGAGAGTTGCTTGAGAGAAATGACGTCTGGTGGCTTGGAAACTCTCGAGCGGCAGGAGCGGCGTTTAAAGACATTGTATCAAACACGTCTACCGCTACGCCGCTCTGCCATGAAGACGAGGAGGTCAGCACTAAGAGCAGCGTCCTGAGCATCAAACCCAACACGCTGACACGAGAGGGGGTGCAGTAAAGACCGGCTATCGCCCACGTGCAGGGGTGTGTGTCTGGTGCGTCACACCCGAAGGTCGCTGTGGTGTTTCCAGCGGTTCTTCGTTGTATAGCGGGGTGTCCATGACTTCTGATTTCACTGGCAAGGCGTTCGACTTTACGGCAGTCTCCGGGCACAGTTATTCATCCTTCCCTTGGTTGGTAGATGAACGGGTGCCATCTTAAGCCTGGGGAAATGCACCACGGTTATTATAACAGGTCCGGCCAACCGACGGCTCGTAACCTGGCTCGAATTTGTCCCGCGTGTGTCCACGTCCCGGCATAAGACCCTCCCTGGCGTGCCTAAGGAGCCTGCTAGAGGGAGAGGGGTGGTGGTAGTGTCCATGTCTGGAGTCCCGGGCCTTAATGACAAGCGCTTATGAGCCTACCAGCTGCTGGGACTCTACTGGTTAACGTGTATATACGGACGGGGAGATGAGACGAGAGAACAACCTTGAGCCTTTGATGAATGAAAAGGAAACCACAGTGTGAACTGCCCACGGCTGCTGCAGCTAGAGATAAATAAATCCGAGATGATTGCATTGCCTACACAAAGCTATCTTAACAAACCTGTCATTTTGGGTTATAATGACGCCCGCCGGCGGAGACCTCACCTAACGCGTTGTCGGGCAATCTCACGCCCCAAGGCCTGAGCGTTGAAACAGCACGTGTGCGCAATTATTGCCTTCCCTGTCCCTGTCCTTCTCACAGTTCCCTAAACATTTGATTACTTCTGAATCCTTCTCCTGCTCCTATCAAGCCTTTAGCGTGTGAACCTTAACGTCTCCGTTGGCTGGTCATTATAACTAATCTGATGGAATGAATCTGTTGAACCTTCTGTTCGGCAGATACCTGGAAGTCTCGCTACGGAGACCCACCTCTGTCGGGACGATGCATCACTTGAAAGCAACAAATTGTGTCGTGAATCTCCTCCTCCTCCTCCTCTCCCTGCACGTTGCCGGCCGCCAAGGATATCCACCTCTACTTCAGGTTTCCTCCTCACTTGCCTAAACACACCGAAATCTAACCCCAGTCGGTGCGGTACGCGCCCAGAGCAAGAAGGAAACATCAGGGAAACAATTATTAACCTCCACTCCTTTTTTTCTTTCCACGGTATAAACGGCGTCCTTACATCTCGTCACGAGAGGAAATCCTGCTAGTGTCCTCCGTCACATCTCGTTATCAAAATGCGCACAACCACCTTATACCACGTCCTGCATTTCGATACATACACTTTCATTCTTTTTCCCTGGCCCAGTACCGAGCTCCTTCAGATCCTTAACGAATGAACGACCACCCCCATCGTTAAACACACACACGCGTGCGCCAATAGCTTCGTCCAAGTCACTTCGTGAGCGTCCCCCTCTCTCCAAACTTTACGCCGTGAACGTACTGGCAGAGGCCAGCCTCAGTGCCTCGGGCGTAGCGGTACCCCGAAACCTTCAGAGAGCGCTGTCGTCTTGGGAGTTTCAGCGCTGTAATAACGCGGTGGGAGTTGGTAGCGGACTTCGACAGGGGTGGGTGTCTGCTCATGCTGACGCGGAAGCCAGTGTTTATGTCGGTCCTCCCTGTCATGATGGGATTAAAAACGTGGGAAGAGCCCCATAGTTAGGTGGACCTGTTTATGGGGAGGCGAGGAGTGGGGAATGGGAACCCCTGGGCTGGCTTACCCCCGTAGGAACAAAAACAAAGACCCTGTCGTCCACGGGGAGAGAGAGAGAGAGAGAGAGAGAGAGAGGCAGTTCCCCTGACGCGGAGATCCCCCGCTAGATCACTCACGTGAGGGGGTCCCCGGCTGGGTAGCGGGTCTGGTTTTAACTCAAGCTTCCAAGGCCGTGTGTGGGATCCATGGACATCCCAATTATGAAACATAATGGAAGAGAGACGTAACGTGCGTCGGCGATTATTTCACCTGTGCCTTTTAAGGCACAGCATAACGAGAGGTCGAATGTGTAACTGAGGGAGATATTTCGCGTGGAATACTTCCTGACAAAGCAAAACCTTATTTCGTCGTCCTCACTCACGTGTCTATACAGCAGCGCGGGAGCACGTACTGTGGGCAGTGTGGGCATAGTTCTGACTATGATTTGTGGAGTAATACCTCCAGAGCAGTTCTGTGTCTTGTTTCCTAATCTAAAAACTGTTGTATCCACAGAAGATCATAATGTACTTGAGCTAGGTATTTTTTTTTTCCGAACATTTAGGACGACTGGCGTGACGTATATGTTGCTCATAACAGTTATTATTACTCTTTGTATGAGAGTATGGAGGTCATCGTCACCTAAGATGAATTCAGTGGCATTTATCATTTGCGCAGGAAAGAGCGACCGACGAGTCAGGACACAGCCGAGAGCATTTCCTGAAAATTCTTAATATCATTAATTGTAAACAGGCGGAGAACAAACGAGAGATAATGTAATCCAGTTTCTGTGAACTGGTCCTCTGCCATTACACATACGTTCTCAGGGTCTGACTGGAATGTTAGATGTACGTACTGTCACCACCGCAATATTTGGCAAGCACTTTGCTAGCTCCTCTTGCTCGTGACAACTCATGACCACACTCTGTAATGCCAGAGCATTCTCGTCTTCACAATCATAAACCACATTCTATTGATTTTTCAGTAACAGATGTGGGCAATAGCGAACCACACACCAGAATAATAGAAATTCTTACACAACAGACCGCTCAAACCACAATTAAACAGCAACAAAACCTCAGTCCGTTAGGATACAATATCCAGTCACGTTAGTCTGCCCTCAATATCAAAAGGTTTTCTTTTATAACTCCATCGTACAATTAAGTTATCATACTAAATCATTTTACGATTACACTTCAATTTCTTTTAGATAAATATCAACTTAAGCGCATCACATTTATTGATTTTCAGAATACCTTTTTCTTATATAAATGTGGCGTTTCATAACTCTAAAAATCTAGGCATGTTACCTGGGTAATTCTTACCAGAAACCATGGAAGAGGATTATACATTCATTTACACTTGATATAGAACCCCTTTCCTGGTAGGATCCCGGAGTTTCTCAAGGACCCCTTCCACAAGAGCTCCCGCAACTCAAAGTCTGGGCTACTTCCCGCGGCGGGGAAACTATCGACCCCTTCGGAGCGAGTCGCGCAGGCGGAGACCGGTAACACCAGAGGATCATAAACGAATGTGAATGCTTTTGTGGAATCCTGGCTACTTAGTGCACTGTGGGATTTTGATACTAACTAACTGTGAAGCATAATAGGCTGTAAATACAAAATTATAAGCTATTTAGTGTACTAAAACTCATAGTGCCCCCCATACTCATCCTATGAGCGGTAGCGCACACGAGAATCACCTGGAGACACAGGATCCTGTATGGCAGGTGATGACTGTCAACTCGTGCTCTCCGAGTCCTTGGGATCTCGTGAACAAAAATGATCTCAGAACATTCCATCGGTGCCTGTTGTATGATAACGCGACGCTGCTACCTCGGCCCTGTGTAATGTCGTGTGAGTTATAATGTGGTAAATAGTACCACTACCCATAACCAAGAGAAGTGCTGTTATTCTGCTTTACGTGCTGTGAAAATTATCTTGAAAAGGTACATCGAAACGGCATTTGCTTTTTTGCACATTGTCAGCAGCCAACACCGGCGAATTGCGTCTGATCACTCCCTTCTCACGTTAATTTGTCCTAAGTACTTTTAAATTACTTGCTTAACCTTCCCGGCCTACCGAGGCATCATCAGGAACTAGGCCTCTAAATAAAAGATCCTTGTTTGGTTCCTTTCTTCTGTTTAAATATTTAGCACGTGATAATACAGAAGGGTTTTCGTTACAACTCCCAACCCGCCTCTCTTTGTCGTCCTCCACGACACGCAGTATCATACATCCCCAATCCCCAAGGATAAATGATAATCATATAACTAAAGATGTCAGTTTCTCTGATGACCTGTCATCTCCAGATAATGATAAAGTCATTTGCTTTTGCTAGTTCTTGCCTTAACCTCTTAAGACGCTGGAACATGACGGTACGATCCCTTGGTTATATTGGCCCGACATTATCAGTTCAGCTGTAAGTTTAGTTTTTTTAACATCGATGACGTAGACAGTGAACAACTCTTCGAGAGTTGTAGGGAAAGAGCAACCAGAGGACATAACTTGAAATTAAGCAAGAGACATATTTAAAAAAAATGTAAAAATATACATTTATTGTAGAGAATGTTCGAGAGATGGGGTTCCACGAACGAAAAAAAAAACTTCCCCGTACGGCACACTGGTAATTACACACACACACACACACACACACACATATACACCTGGCATAGGCTAAGGTGTGTGTGTGTGTGTGTGTGCATACATAAAAGTAAAGACATGGTAATATATACAAGGTCAAGAAACGGGGCAACACGAGTGTACAAACTCCTTTCCAGCACAACCTTGATAAAAAGAAAAAAAATGCTAGTTTAATCATGAAAACATGACCTTCAGCTTCTTGGTGATCCTCTTGTACAACCCGATTATAAATGATAATCAAATTTAATTTGATTAACTTTTTTAGCAGCTTTTTCAAATAATCATTACATTGGAAACAAATATGTTTATTCCAAGACTTTTATCTAATTTCAAGTTTACACACATGATCCTCTTTGTTGGATTTCTTCAAATCTAGTTAACACAAACTTGTTTCAATCTAATTTGTGACCATGCTCATTCCAGCCATGAAAAATGACCAAAAATTGAGTTCTGATGTTTACCAAACATTTCAAAACGCGTTTTTACACTTGTGTTGCCGCTGCAATATCAAAGGCTCTGAGCTAAAATGCTAGAGTTGTGGCATCTTCGGGATTATCCCTAAGTGGAGTACCATTTAATAAGCTTGAATATATTCAAGTTGTTATTCTTAAGAAAAGAGTGATGGTGATTTTACCTCATAAACCAAATTTAAGCTAGGTTAGGTTACAGATTTCTCCATAGCGGTTTGTGTCCTTTTTACCAACTGATGCTCAATGGATCAATATTTAGTCCAAATATGTATACTTCACTTAGTTGTGGACATTTCGAATGTATCTAAGTATACTTACCACATTTTTCCGTCAAATAACCTTTTACCAATTCACGTAGACAATTTCTAATCCAATTTTTCGCAGACCACATAAAGAACATGTTGAATTACTGCTAAATTGCCCTATCTTACACGAGGTAGTTCTACCATTTATATTTGTTGTTGACACAGGGTAAAGACGGGGTTATCTTTCCAAAGGAAAATACTGAATTTATTAGAATGCTAATATTAACTATGAACTTGGCCTTCATTATATGAAGAACGTTATCCAGGAGGCAAGTGTCTAAATCCGCTTGAGCTGTTGTAAGTCTGTGTTTAACTGAAAGCCA
The DNA here is from genome assembly GCA_038088735.1 of Panulirus argus. Lineage (NCBI taxonomy): Eukaryota > Metazoa > Arthropoda > Malacostraca > Decapoda > Palinuridae > Panulirus > Panulirus argus. Next base: position 2,350 of record JAYMFT010222524.1, on the reverse strand, counting down.
CTACCTAACTCCAACTACCTCATCACACATCGTTAGAAGTCACACCTAAAGAAAACAAGAAAACATACTGACTTACCTAAACTATCCGGAAATATCTTACTTTCTAGGGCTCGGTAGCCAAAGTGGACTCACCCGATTAGGCACCACTGAATATTTGCGATTCATTAATGCTCTTCACTAACTTCATTAAGATGCTGCAACGAAACGTAAGTCACAAAATTTCATTTTTGTCCCCAAGAATATTAAGAAGTATCCCAAAATCAAGAATGCCGTCTCAAAAAGTGCTAAGCCAACTTTATAACACTTGTCACGGCTCCTCGAGATCGTTTCCAAATCAGATGTTTTTCTAAAAAGTGATATATTGATTTAGATATTAGTTTTACATTTATTCGAAATTGTTAAAATATCAAACAAAAATGTACTGTGATTTCAGTAAATAATAAAGCCTGCGATTTTTCTCTACGGGGAAAAAAAGGGTGTTTTTAGCAAATTATTATTGGAATTTCATACTCACATTGTGGCGCCTTAACAATTATCATCCTTCGAAAGAAAAAATAGCCTACAATTCGTTGTACTTTTCTATGTTTCAATAATTTATACTAGTTACCATTAGAATAACAGTGTCCTTTTAACCATTTTTTTAAGACATTAGCATAGGTGTAAAACAACGAAATTTCCCATCTGTAAAAGCATATTCATCTATAGCCCTTAATTACTGCTATCAGTTGTTTTATTTTACGAGATATCGAATTACGGGCAAGTTTAAGAAAATCTGAATGTATTAAGTCGGATGCATTTCTAGAGATAGCGTGTTTATAGAGTTGGTAACATTGTGGTCGACCGGACGAAAACAAGCAAGTTAGGCAGCTAAGATTTATTGCCGTAATTAAAGCAGGTATGTGTTTGTATCACGAGAGGAGAAGGGGAAATATTATGTGCAATAAGTGTATCTCATTGTGACTTAAGCTGGGAGCATAGGCAATAATGGTAGTGTCTCAACTTTGGCATAAATCTCATCTTGTGCGCTTGGGTTTGATGGCGGGAAAAAGTTGGATGTGGCGACAAGGGAATAACAATATGTAGGAGACTTGACATCCCCTTCGTGCGTTTCCAGAAGTATTGTAGCTTCACTGAAGCCCAGCTGTCCCTGTTACTGTGGAAGGTAGTCATTTAGTGTTAGATGAGACTTCTCGGAAATAAGAGAAAGCTGGCCACCAAAGCTATCTCTGATGAACGGGAGGATATCCATTGCTTAGAGTGAATAGGGACGATTATTGCATGGATTCACCAAGGGGATGACAATCTTATCCTTGATTACTCACAGGTGGTATAATTAGATCTGATGCTGAAGTGGATTTAATAATGAAACGTTCCCTGCATTTCTGTGGTCTAAGTAAAACGGTTTTTTAATTATTATTTAGCAATAAGAATGAGAACATCCGACTTTCCTTAAACTGACACAATTTCATGATTTATAATCCGGTTGCGCTACTGAGTTGCCATCTAGCCAATTTGATCATGATTGACGAGTTAATACTCGAGAACCTGTGTACCCAAGCACCGGGGGTAGCAGGGGCGAGAATAACTTGTCCCCAGGATCTCAATATCCTCAATTCGCCACAGATCTTATTGTTAAAAAAGAATGGTATCTATTACCATTACAAACATGAGGTCATTATCTGCTGCTGTTATAGATGTTTATATGTACACCATCTTTTATTCTGTTTTGACAGACAGACGTTTTGACGTGACGTACGATTGGTTTTCAAAACACACATATGGACATACCGTACTGATTACAGATACCTTGAAAATAAGAAAAATGTTATTTGGAATTACCTGAGTCGGCTTTCATCGTCCTTTAATGGTATTTTAGATATTTATATACCTAACATAAAACTATATAAAGCTTATGATGTACTGGACTACCAGCACATGTGTTCCATGATCTTGAAAAAGTTTCGTCCCAATTTTATTCATATCATTTTCACGTAGCACAGTCATTATTACATAAACACTTAAATATGCTCTTTGCAGGTGTAACATAAATACTTCTTGCTTACTGTAACTAGAATTTTGCTGTTCTGCTGTTGGCAAAGATGAAGTTTAAAAAGAATGCGGAATCCTTAGCATTTCGTTTTTTCACCTGATGAAAAACATTTACTGCCATAAAGCACATACTATATAGCCAGCTCCGGTAGTATTTATGCTTTTGAAGTACTCGTTTCCTGCGGACTGTCACTGCAAACATATTTACAGTGAAATGTCACAAAATCCCCGCTACTACCGGGAATTATATATATATATATATATATATATATATATATATATATATATATATATATATATA
>JAYMFT010222513.1:0-11326 GCA_038088735.1 Panulirus argus | reverse complement strand
TATATATATATATATATATATATATATATATATATATATATATATATATATATATATATATATATATATATGAAACTATTTTAAAACCAGTTTTTATGTATGGAAGTGGGACGCGGCCACTAACAAGACCAAATGCAAGATCCAAGCAGCAGGAATGAGAGGACACATTATAACCAGGCTAAAGAAAAACCAGCATAAGATATTGCTCTGTGTAAGACCCATTTGATGCCGTAGTGAATACACAGAAACACAGAGAGGTAAACTGCGGTGTTTATGGCCATATAAAAAGAATGTAACAGGCGCCTCCAAGAATACTGGATTCTTTAACGAAGTGAAAGAAGACCAGTAAACATTTTTTCCTACGCTGTTAGTAGAACAGGATTTGGAGTTTATGAGATGCGTTTTCTGCGGTAAACATGGATAGAAAAGGAAAAAAATAATTTTTAAAGATTTTTTTTTTTTTGCCATGGCTTCAATGATCTGAACCAAATCGTTGTTGTGGACGAGTTAACCATGTGTGATGAATTTTGTGCTTCAAACGTACGTAATTGTTAGAGACTGGGGTTTCTTTTTGCTATTTTCATAAATGTTTCATTTACTGAAACTTTTCCAAGCGACGTATATGTATATAGTTAACGTATGCAGTATCGTCCCAATTTGTCCTCTGTGAAGAGCGTTGCGAAGACCATTTAGAATATCCAAGGCAAATAATTTTTTTTTGTTTGTTTTCTCCGAATGACTCTCGCGTTGACAGACATTACCGGCGCCGTTGTTAAGCTGCTCCGAAAGCATTCAGTCTGTGATCACGCGCACACACCGTTTGCTCCTTCCATCATATTATCGACGACATCCTTGTTTTTTGTTTAGCTGGAACTGAATCTGGTACAATCAGGTCGCAATACGGTTCCCCTGCGAATTGCATTAGGTTGAGTCCGCACAACTAGAGTTACTGGAAAGGGTTTATCCCCACTATGAGACTGTTACTAGTGTAAATTCTGCCATTATGATGGCATTGTGTTCATCAATAGTTACTGCTAACCGGTCATATACTTCCATGCTTGCCTCTGAAGTCTGTGCTGAGATGTGATAGGATGTGAGTGAGAGAGAGAGAGAGAGGAGCCTTTAAAGTAAACCTTTATTTTCTTATGAAGTTTACCTTCTATTTCCACATGTATTAATTGGACATGATCGGTAACCACGCCATTTCTCAGTCCAGGATGAAGGTAAACTTTATCTAAGACACCACCGCTTGCTTTGTTTCGTCTGTCGCTGGTTATATATAGCGTAGCCTAGGCATTGCATGTTCGAAGTGGAAATATGTTTCTGATGTCTGACCAAGATTCAGAGATACCACGGTCGCATCATAACTTTTATTTTAATGCAGTTGTCTGACAACGCTGATCATTTTGTTTCATACGTTGCGCCTGTATACTAAAGGGACTTTAACAGATGGTTAAAAATTGTAGAGATAAGTACTATTACAGGATAGGTCTGCTCTACAGGGATGTATGTATTTTACTGGATAAAGAAGATGTAAGAATTATGAACATAACACGTGTAGTACCCAACGTGCAGATGAGTTAAGGTCTGTAAAGATTTGCCGGATTCGCCAACTACAAGCTTAGTGGTAATGTATATCAAGATTCGCCAACTACACGCTTAGTCCGGGCTCTTCAATACTGACGGCCCGTTCTTTGCTCTGCCATTTACTGCCACACTCAGGGTCTATCTTTACAGGGTGTATAAGCGTATTTTAGGCGGATGTGCTGTGTTCTGGATGATGTATGTGTTGAAGTTACAGGATATTAGTAGGTGTGTGTCTTTCTCTTGATACTGCATCTGTTGTATAAAAAGTTCATACTTTTGATAATTTGGTTGTACGTTAATAATAATAATAAAAATGATAAAAGTAATAAGAAATATATGTTTATATAGGGTGATACGGGGCAATCGAAATTTGAAATATACGTTTCGAAAATCTTCTGAATTAATAAGATTATTTTCTGTTAAGTGTATTTATCCTATTACTCTGACACGCCGTTTTATTTTTATTTGTTTGTAAGGTTCAATTATGTTAACTTCATTCAGGTGCAGTGCTGATAATCATCGGCTGTAATAATGCCTCATATTTATAATATGGTTAAGAAATTGTTTGTTCTGACTTGGGAATTACAAAATATTTTTCACGTGCAACATGGAAATGAGAATCGAGGTTAACTAGATTTTTTTTTCCAATAAGATTCTGTACTATAAGACAAGGTTCTGTGTTCTGCTTTTTATAATTTATTTGTGCATTTAGCAAATTGCGTTTTTAGTCTGACAGTCGTTATAGCTATTAGATTTCCGAGTTTTATTTTTTTGCCCTGAATTTGATTTGATAATTTATCAGCTGATTTGGTAAAATCGTAAAAGAAGTGTGATAATCTTGGTGGAGGGGAAAAAAATATCTGCAATGGAAATGTTCCTTGTTTGTGTCTGCAGAATAGTTGTGCGTACCTACATATTTGAGTATGTAAATTATATTTAATGTTTCAACTCTTGCCCTTTGGCTTGGTCGCACCGGATGCGATATTGTTCGAAAAAGGTTTTTCGTAATGTTCCATAAATATCTGGTCTTTGAACTGTCAGTAAGCGAATTTAAGTGAATTAATTTTCCCTCTTCCGTTTTCTGTTATTGTGTTTATTCATAGCGTGTTGAAAATGCAGTATTAGTCTTTTGATTTTGAGATTTACAGTGTTTAAGAAGTTGATTGTTCGTTAATACTGTCTAAGCTTACTAATTACTTAGTGAATTAGAATATTAGATTTTCGTGCAATATAGCGAAGCAGTTTCATGTTGTCTTTTCTTCTTGTCCACAATTACGCGTAAAGAATCACAAACCCCAATTTTGTCCATTTGAATAGATGTTTTCCAATTATAGTAAGATAAATCTCGCGAGTACATATATTTTGCTTGCTGAGCAGTACAGGTTGCATTAGACACGAGTATGTGCAATTGCGTGCAGGAAACCAAGGTGGGTGGCCGAGGTATTGGGATGTGTTTTGCTTGCGAATCTGTGCATACGCTCGGGGAAAATCCACTGTAAGATTTTATAAGAAGAAGAATATGTTAAACGTAATGGACTGCGAAATAAGACACACGCCGGGTACGTAATAATTAGGAATAGAAAGGAATTTAGACAAAAGAAAATGTTCGCCTGTGTAATTCTTGCTAAACCACCGGGCCGTAGTGTTGCATAGCATCTTATGGACCCAGCCTTGACGCCCGATGACATTTACCACACCCAAAATGAGAAATGTTTCACAGATTCTCTAAGCAGTAAATTATATACCGGTAAGATCTACATAGATCTAGGGTGGTACTCGAAGATTTTAGACTTGTGAAGCATGACGGGATTTCTTTTTTTCTTTTACCCCCTTCCACTTGAGGTTTGATGTATTTGAAGGATTGGCCATGTCTGAGGTGGAAGGTGGAGCAATGGTGTGGCTCCGGGTCCAGCAGTGGGAGTATATATTTCATATTATTAACCTGTAACGTCAGGCATGGTGTTATCCTTACGCTGGCTGTTTCTGTTAAACCTGTGGAACACGATGGTGTGAGTCACTGAGCACGACGGTGTGAGTCATTGAGCACGACGGTGTGTCTTTGAGCACGACGATGTGAGTCATTGAGCACGACGGCGTGAATCTTTGAGCATGACGGTGTGAGTCAATGAGCACGACGGTGCCACCCTTGAGCACGACAGGTCAACTCTTGAGCACGACGGATCGACCCTTGAGCACGACGACGGTATGTATATAATAGTCTAGTCATGGTGCTCACGGGTCGTACCGTCGTCTTAATAAGGTCAAGAACAGGTGAAAGAAAGAGATCTTTATTTCTGTACCAAGTATATGAATATCTGTTCGTATTTAATAGTCGTGGGAGTAAGTGGCTTTCAGATATATAAAGATGGCGACGTAATTTGAGAAAACGGAAAAGATAACAAGTGGTCAAGACGAAGATGAGCTCCATTAACTTAATACATTATCGTGTTAATACTTATATGGTAGCGGTAAGGGAGCCATGGTCTGGAGGACAGTTAATAGGAAAGACAGATGACACGACCTGATGGTTATCTGCGGGCGAACAGTACATGGGAAGAACAGATAACAGACGACCTGAAGGTTATTAGCTGGAGAACAGTACATGGGAAGGATAGAATAGCCCAGTAATGGGGAAGTAGGTTGGTAGATAGAACAGCCCATTTGTGAGAGGAAGGTTGATAGGTAGATGAAACAACCCACTGATGGGAAGGTTGGTTGATAGATGGAACAATCCACTAGTGGGGAGGTTTGTTAGATGTAAGTTTAGTACTGGGGAGGTACGTTAAGAGGTGGAACAGCCTAGTAGATGTAAGTTTAGTACTGGGGAGGTACGTTAAGAGGTGAAACAGCCTAGTAATGGGGGTAGGTTGGTACATGAAATCTAGTAATGGGGAGGTTTGTTGATAGATGTAACAGCCCAGTATTGGGAAAGTAGGTTGGTAGATAGAACAGCCAACTAGTTGGGAGGAAGGTTGGTAGAGAGAATAGCCCAGTAGTGGGAAAGTAGGTTGGTAGATGGAACAGCTCACTGGTGGGGAGGTTGGTTAGTAGACGGAACAGTCCAGCATTTGGGAAGTAGGTTGGTAGATGGAGCACCCCAGTATTGGAAAGGTTGATTAGATGAAATACCCCAGTATTGGGAAAGTTGATTAGTAGATGGAACAGCCCAGTACCGGGGAGGTATGTTGGTGGATGGAACAATCAGCACAGTAGGAAGGATAGGTGGTAGATGAACAGTCCACTAGTGGGGAGGTTGGTTAGTAGATGGAACAGTCCAGCAGTTGGTAGGTAGGTTGATAGATGGAACAGTCCAGTAGTGGGGAGGTTAGTTGGTAAATGGAACTGTCCAGTTGTGGGGAAGTTGGTAAGTAGATGGTACAACCCAGTAGTGGGAAGGTTGGTTAGTAGATGGAACAGCCTGGAAGTGGGAAGGTTGGTTAGTAGATGGATATCTAGTACTGGGGAGGCTGGTTTACCAAGTCAGTATATATATATATATATATATATATATATATATATATATATATATATATATATATATATATATATGACTTCCATCGTAGTACTCAAGGTTCATGCCGTCGTAGTCTAGGGTCGTACCCGTCGTATTCGAGAGGTTTAAGGTTTTGGGAAACTCGGGTGAGTGACCCAGCACGAAAAGTATTTTTGAAAGGAATTTTCACTAAAGTGTACTTACTACAGATGCAATACTTTCAAACTCTAGATAGAGTGTAGTCCAGGAAGAAATTATCTTACATAAATTGTCGGCGAAGTACAAGTAATTATTACATTGTGGAATTGTATTACGGGAAACGTGAAATAATTGTTTTATCGAATAATCTTTTTCTTTTCCTTCCACGGTTGTTTTAGAGAGCTTCTGAGAGGCGTGAAAAAAAAATTAGGCTATAAGAGGCATAAGGGTCAGAACCCCTGCACATTATTAACGGGTTGAGACCATACGCACTGATTAGACGGAGGTGGGACTAGTTTTTGTGGGAAGTCGTTACGATAAATGTTCGAGTTTCTCCTGGTAGGTAAAGATATCATGATAATTAAACTTTAATTAGGAAAATCTGGCTTGTCAGAACTAACTACCATACACACACACACACACACACACACACACACACACACACGTTTGGTGACGTACGTAGACAGGGAAAGATGCAGTTGTAGAACAGAAAAGAGGCCACAACATGAAATTAAGCAAGAAATATGTTTGAAAAGATGTAAAGAAGTACGTTTGTAGCATAAGAGTGGTGGACGACTGGAATAAACTGAATGAGATTGTGAATGTGGACAGCCTACAACAGTTGTAACACATGCAAGAGCTGGGCACCATGGTTGTAGAACTCCCTCCCAGTCCAGCATACAGATAGATAATTACACACACGCTTCACAGTCACACTGATAAAACTGACGCTCAGTTTACCAGAGAGAGAGAGAGAGAGAGAGAGAGAGAGAGAGAGAGAGTTTAATTGTAGCTCGGGAGAGACACATTAGGGTAATATCTCAAGGTTATTGTGAAGGTCGTACTACCAAGTGGCAACTCGAGAATATCATAACACTAAGTGGCACCTCATGAATAGCATTAATAGGCGAAGTGGTAACAAAAGGTTATTATAACACTGAGCGGCAACTCAAACATATTATAACTATATTGATATTATATAAACATGATGACATTAGGTGGCAACTCAGTGATATAATGAAAGTGTGAAAAGAAAACAACTGAATAATATAACACTACGTGGTAATTCGAGAATATGATTAGAATGCTAGGTGAGGTAGCAATTGTAGAATATAATAACATTAATTGGCAACTCATACTCAGAATCAAAATGCGAGATGGCAACTCAGGAATATCATGGCTTCATACATAATGAGAGTTTTCATTGACTTAAATTATTCTAAAGGTATGAAGAAGGTTGTTAAAGGCTTTTCATTTGAAGGATGTAACCCAAGATTGATGGCTTTTATGACCCTGACAGGTGATAGGGTTAAACCGCGAACAACCAACAAACTTACAAACAGGAATATTATAATACTAGGTGGCAACGCATCCCCCGAGATAAACTGCCACACGTCAGCAGATGAATAACTCCCTGTCAGGGAGGGGAAATGACCCCGCGGTGAGTTCTGAGTAAAGTTTAAGCAAGGTCTGAGTCACTAGATTTTTTTTTATATAAAGCTATGAGGTTTTGCTGTGTTTAATGCCTTGAACTTGTTTTACATCTGTTGGACATTGTAGTATATTGTATTCCCGCTTTACTTTTTTTTTCTTTTAATTTAATGTTTGAATGACTTGATGCAAGAGGTGTGTGTTAGTACGTTAAGAAATGCAAAGGATTTGTGATATTAAGAGCTGATCCCTGTAAATCATTAGCAGTTGATGAATGATTAGAGTTGATTATAATGTCTGTCTTGTTTTCGCAGTTGTTAATTATATGTGATCAATGGTATTACATCCATCATTTTTCACTACTTTCGAATTCTCCTTGTGACCTTTTACCTGGGGCTGACACCGTTAGCTGGTACCTGTAGTTCTTACCTTTATCTGCAGCTAACACCTATAGCTGGTACTTGAAGCTAAAGCGCTTTCATGGGGCTAACACCTTAAGCTGGTACATGAAGGTAACTGTACTTAGTACCTTTGGCCTTCATCTGAAGGCCTGTGTATATCGCAAGGTAGCGTTGTTTACAGTGGACCTGTCGGTGTTAAGTAATCTGTTGTGTTTTATCATGTTACCTACAAAAATAATGGTATTTCGGACATGTCAGTGATCTGGTGCCTATGAAATGTAAGAGTGGCAACGAATTGTATTTAGGGCTTTGTATCCTAATGACCCAGTGTATTTTAGATGTTATAAAGGAGAGAAATGGTGGTGCAGGATTGCGTTCTTCACTGATCTGGTGTTAAATATAATTTAAATGGGATAGAAGCTATACTGCATCACATTTCAGGTGACCTGTTAGGTTTAGAATGTTGGTTGGTTACTTGGGCCGTAGTCCTACCGACTTCTGGTGTTACGAAGGCTGTCAGCGACAAGTTACAACGATTAATCGAAGAATGCTTGAACACCTTGTAAAGATATTCGACATAATTATAATGAAGATTTGATATTACACGTTCTCGCTGCATATATAGACCATCATAAATTGATAGATTAATGAAGCAAAGATAATACTAAGCGTGTCATTTGTCAGTCATGTGCCTCAATAAGTATGATGTTTTCGGATAAGAAAATACGTATATTTATGTAAGTTCTTGATTGTTGATATAAGCCAGTGTCGCTCGGCTTTTGTCTCGCAATGAGTTGATTTTTGTCGAAGAAATTTGATATATCACAGATGAGTATAATGTATTTGTCACATTAATATAAGCTGCAGGTCTCATATATATATATATATATATCTATATATATATATATATATTGATAATCTGTTATAACGTGTATAAGGATGACATATTTATATCTATCAAGGTATTATGAGTAATGTTCATTATGGTCTGTTTCCTGATAAGACGTATGTTGAGTGAAGAGTACTTATTACTTACCTTCGAGTACTTACGAGATTTTAACCAGAAGGCAAAGCAAGCGTTCCGTTCACAAGTGTGGCCCAAATGTAGCGATCGTGTTAAGGATTGGTTGGGTGTCTTTTAGAAAACTGTGGTTGTTTACGAGTATTCATATACTCTCATGTTTAGCATAACCTTCATTATTATTATTATTAATGATATCTTGAGATATTCTCTCTGTAGTTTTGGTGTTCCCTTTGTAAGTGTGGGGTGCCAGTCTTCATTAGCCCTCTCTGACCTTTCCTCCGATCTTCCATGTCCTCTCTCTCTCTCTCTCTCTCTCTCTCTCTCTCTCTCTCTCTCTCTCTCTCACACACACACACACACACACACACACACACACACACTAGATACATCTATGATTTTATTTTTTTTCATTGCTAAAGAGCGCCGAATTATTGTAAGGTTCTAGAGATTTACTGATTCCTCAAAATCGGTCGAATCTCTCTCTCTCAATCTCTATCTCTATCTATCTATCTATCTATCTCTCCAGTTAATCAGACTTAAGGAAAGGGGTTTAACAAAAAAGAAATAGATGATAGAAATGGTTGTTGTACACGATTGTATTAGACGTAAAACAATATGCAGCAACCTTCGTTATGGTCAGTTTGCATCCTACATTTGTTTTGATATATTCGCAAGATTAAACGTAAAATTAACGTTTATGAGATCGACATCGCAAATTTATTCGCGTATCAAGAAATATTTCCATTAGCAAAATATGTATTGATCTCGAAAGTCAACCGAGTACTGTACCGTCATTCCAATAGAAAAAGACGGTACGACCCTAAAGCACGACGGTACGACTCTTAAGCAAGACGGTACGACCCTTGAGCACAATCGTAGATAATTACCGTCTAGCTCAAGGTGTTAAATTTATTTTTATTGATAATGGTATGTTCAGATCAACTTAAATGTTTACTTCAATCCTCAGGAAGTTTGAATCACTGATATATGAAAAGTTCAAGACTGTTGCATTTGACTGGAGTTAGTTTAACCTTGGTAAACCAGTGGGTGTAATAACTGGGGTGGTAGGGAGGATGGGGAGATGATTACTGTGTGTGTGTGTGAGGCAGAGCCCGGCTGGGCCAGTGTCAAGGGTTGGCCGGACTGGCAATGCTGTTGGAATGAGGCAAGGGCAGGGTTGGGGAGATGGGGAGGTGGATGGATGAGGGGAGTGAGGGACGTGGGGAGGGGAAGTTGGGGAAGGGGAGTTGTATGGAGAGAAAGGGAAAGAGGAATTGAAGGTTCTGTAGGGATGGGAGGTGAAAGGAAAGTTTGGATGGGAGGGAAGTGGATTGGGGGAGACAAAGAAGTTGGGAAGGGGAGGGAGGGTTTGTGTGGGGAGATAACTTGGATAGGGGAGGGAGGGGCTTTGTATGGGCGTGAGTCATCACTTACCTCAGTAGTACCTCAGTAGTCTCTCCCTGTGCCTTCCACTTTCCTTTCCTTCGCTCACGTTCCGCTTCCCTCTCACTAACCCTTTCCCACCTCTCCCACATCATCACCCCTCTCCCTTCACCCCGACTCATATTTCTCCCTACCCCTCTCCCCTTACCCCTTATCTTTTCTCCCATTCCTATCCTCCCTTCCCTCTGCTCCCTTTGTCTCCTTTACACATCGTCTACCCATTCCGTATCCCTCCCCTTCCACTACCCTAGACTCCCGCCTCCGTTCCCTCCAACGCCACCCCACGCTATCGGTGTCTCCGGTGTTCCCGCCTCCCCGCCACAGCCTCTCACCACAACCACCACAATCATTGTCTTAATCCCACCACCACCACCACCACCACCGAGCTTCCTCACCACACCCGTGTCTGGTCTGGTCCGTTTTAAGAACCCCCTAGCGGGAGTTATGACACACGAGGCCGTGTGTGTGTGTGTGGACGCAGGGGCGGGAGTAAGGGCTTGCTGGCTGGCCGGCCCCGCCCCGCCTCGCCCCGCCCCTCAGGGCCTAATCGTGGGGCAGCTGCCTCTCCTGGCGCGGTGCTTGCGACGCGACCGACGGATCTCATAAGACCCGTGTAATCCGAAGGTATATAATTACACGGGAAAAGTTGAATGAGCGGTGGGAGAGCCTAGGGGCGTGGCTGGGGTTATGAATGAGACCGAAAATGTAATGGTGAATGACTTGGAGATTTGGTAACGTTATAACACACGCATGCACGCTCTCTGTCACACACACACACACACACACACACACACGAGACAGCACTGACGGACAGAAGGGAAACTAGACGTGTTTTGATGCCTCTTCTATATAAAGACTTTTTACCCCATATGGTTCTTTTTGTTGTATCTGATTCACTATATCTTCGTTCCTTCGTGATTGACAGATGACAGTAACGTAAAAAATGTAATTCTGATCCGTAGAATACACTGAGAGGCTACAGACGGTCTTTTAGTTATGTGTTTATTCCGTAGTGTTACAAAGAAGAAAATCTGGTGGAGGGAGGCGTGTTTCAGGTACCCATCAGAGAAGACCGGAGGCTGGATTCTGCGATCTATTTTTTTTTTTTTTTTCTTATAGACGAGAAGCAAAACTGGTGACGTCACGTTTCATGGCTATTATTGTTGGAGAACACCTCAGGAGTGTGGAGGAAGGAGGGAAACATGAATGGTGAGGGAAGGAATGATATTGTGAGGGAGGGAGAGTCGTTGGGGAAATTCGGTAATGTGGTGGAGGAAGACGGCGTTGTTGGAGGAACTTGTTGGTGGAGAGGGAGGAAGACAGTGTTGTTGAATATACTCAGTAGTGTGAGGGAGGAAAGTCACGAGTTGTTGGAGAAGCTTCGTAGTGTGGAGGTGGGAAACCAGAGTTGTCTGGGAAAGTTCGTAGTTTGAGGGAGAAGAATCCAGAGTTGTTGGTGAAATGAGGGGGAAGGGGAATCGAATCAGGGAGCTGATGGTATCAGGGAGTGGCCATGGGCCCCCTGGAGGAACATGGACGGGCCCTCGAAGACGGCAGGACGGGCCCTCCAGGTGTGTCATAAATTGACATAATGCACTTTTTTGTAGGTGGTCGAGAAGTCTGTCTGTTTGTACGTAGTATGAATCTTTCATCCATCGTGTCATATTCCCCTTCTATCTGTCTATCTATCTGTCTGTCTATCTATCTATCTATCTATCTATCTATCTATCTATCTATCTATCTATCTAT